>NBIL01152166.1:0-16389 GCA_002752925.1 Viola pubescens var. scabriuscula | reverse complement strand
CCGGGCTTCTCTTATTTGGAATATTCTAACGTTGTTATCGAAGTCTTAAATATTCTAACGTTGTTATCGAAGTCTTAAATTGGAGTCATAAAAATTGAGTGAATCATAATAGAAAGTCATTTTTTTTTAGATCCAACAATCCTAGTAGGGTTGAGAGCAATCATAATAGAAAATCATTTTTTTGAGATCCAACAATGCTAGTAGGGTTGAGAGCAGCCGAGAAGACCAGAAAAAATAGATGGTACATGATATTTACAATTTTCTAACTTTTTTTTAGTAGTCCTCAATGGTTTTAGAAAGTTAAAGTCCTTTTCTGTTCTGTAAACTATTATCATAATACATAGGATTTAATCAATAATATAAGTCGGGAACTAGAGAGAACTGAGTATGTTGAAGGAGAAAAAAGACAAAATAAGAAAACAAAAATGTTTGGCAGAACTGAGAAGAGAGAACAGAATCAAACTGAAAAAAAGAGAGGAAGAAGCACTAGGTATGTTCATAACTACTAGTACTACTACCAAGTACCAAGCCACGTCCAAGAACTTGCTTTTGCATATACACAAATATTGATTTGAGACTATGGCTAGCCTCTAAGATGTACCTGAAACTCAAGGAAACTTGCAAATGAGATGAGAGACAAATTAATTGGACATGTTACATAACATGATTTCGAAAAGAAGTATCATATATGCATCATCGTGTTCGAGCAATATTCTAAAACTCTTCTTTACACAATTTCAAACAAGCAATTTAACAAAGAGTACCCGAATCAGTTTTTTCCATCTCAATACCTAATGGAAAGTCAAGTTGGCCTCCCCGCTCTGATGGAAAGGCTAAACAATTCATTGGATCCAGCAGTGGTATCGAAAATACAGTTCACAGCAAGCATTAACTGGTGTGTCTCCGTTATGATCATAAAAAATTAACCTTCCTCCCCAAATTCCTTGGTGAATCTTTCATGAACCTCGAGATCAGATTTGCTAACTGTGGGCCTCTGGCGGGCAAGGACCTTATCAAAATCTGTTTTGTTAATGGGAGGGGGAAGGATCTGCAAAAACACAAATCAGAATGAGAAACATAAATCAAAGCAAACATCTCCAGCATATTTTTTCCACAAATCAGTCAAGAAAAATGAAAAGAAATTTTACAAACTAGATCTCCAATTCTAATTAGCATCCTGAATCCTGATATCTGAAGCAAGCCCAGGAGTCATTGTTTAGTACTACGGAAGTCTAGCATTTGCAAGCATTTCATGACATGGTGCCATTTCATGGTAAGAGGGTTGATGAGGTTCAAATAAATCTACCCAATATACAACTTCAATAGAGAGGAGGAAACAGCAGTGCCTGAAATCTGTAAATTTGTACGAACCTGTGCAGCAAGTCCTTGCGCTGCCAGCTCCGTCATGCTAACTTGGACAGCACCTGGTTGCTTTGGTCCACATGGCACCCACATGTCATTAGGAGTCTTGATGAAAAACATGGCATCCTGCGTTTTACGAACTGGCTCAAAGAGAACATCCTTAACCTATCCAAATAAAAAACAAGCACAAAAAAGATCAGTGTCATCCAATCCGGTGGGAGAGTTAAAATATAACTGTAACATGTAAAAGTCAACTCCATGAGCAGTGTACTTACACAAACAGCAATGTCTGAACCTGAAAATCCTTCGGTCTTACGAGCCAAGGATTCAAAATCACTTTCTTGCAAGTTGTGAGGAGTATCTCCTAGATGCACCTGTTTAAAGTTTTCTGAGTCGCATCATGTTACTAGTACAAGTATAATGACAGCCAAAATTTCTTATATTATAAAAAAGGACAAAAGGAAGTTCTAATACTTTGAACATGTGCTGTCGAGCCTTCAAATCTGGAAGTGGAATATATATACGCTTGTCAAATCGCCGCCTGATGGCCTGTGTGGTCACCATTGATTAGCAAAAGTACCAGAGTCCTGGTGATTAAAGATTACATAGCAAGAACAAACTCACTATAAGCTTCTTACCTGATCTAGAGCATACGGTGTATTTGTTGCTGCAAGGACTAGTACTTTCTGGTCATTGTTTCCTACACCCTAAAACACGAGAAAACAAGGTGTTTACGTTCAACCTCAGTGATACCAGGGGCAAAAACAGATGTCCTGCTTCAATCTATTTGGGAACACACTAAAAAGTAGATGACTTATTTGCTTCCATACTTATGTGACACTTAGACCTTTTCTTGTCTGCACCGAGAATGCAACAAGGACAAAATTCATTATATTTTTATTTGACTACATGTCTATGGTCAAGATTTTCTGAAAGCCCTAAGATCTTTCCGTATATTTGGAATTAGTTAGGTTCTACTCTTAGAACAAGAATAATATGTTTTTCTTCATCTCAATGCCCACTTCCTCATAGGAATAGAAGTTCCAAACAAACTAAAGCTTAGGAGAGGAAAGTGATATTTCAGAGAATTTACAGTAATGAGGGCTTGCAATTTGTCTGATACAATCAGATGTGTCAGAATCCAAAACATCTTTTTCTATTCCATTGTAAAATCTTGATGCTGTACCACAGATTCTATTCGCAATTCTCTTTAAACCTTAAACCAACCTTTAAACCTCTCCTAAATCCACAACTTCAACCATAAATTATCCACAGAGCGCCTCATCATTCCAATACAAGCCCTAATTACCAACTAAATAGCAAAAGTCTGTTTCAAAGGAAAAAGCCCAATAGAGCTTCACTTGATTGAGAGGCAGCGTGCCTGGCAGAGCTATCGCATGCGGGGAAAGGAGACGCATTTATTGTACAGGTAGAACTGTACTAGCTCTTAGGAAAGAACATTTTTAGGGTAGAGGATAGAAACAATTAGACGACTTATAGTCTACCAAGCCCAAGAGACGTTGAAGGAAAGACGACTCCCGCTTAAACTTCATGCGCAGGAAGTCACATAGCTCCTTATGAAAAAAACAAAGAAGAAGCTAAAAGTCCAAAATTCACAGAGCTGTTTATGTTAAATTACAGAACTTTCCTACATCAGTAGCACTCTACAACAACTGAGTTTAATCCCCAAGGCACCAAAAGAGAGTCTCATCAAAGATGATCTTACAAAGACGGTTTTCAGAGTTAGCGGGAAAGAGCAACAACAAAACGTGCATGCATTCTTAAGAAGTAAAGTGCGGAAGTAGAACAGCAAGGATGTTCACCAGCAACATATGCATGAAAAAAATACCTGCATCTGCACAAGCAGTTCTGTCTTGATACGTCTTGAAGCTTCACTTTCATTCCCCTCACCACGTTGGCCACAGAGAGAATCTATTTCATCAACGAAAATGATGGAGGGAGCACTTTCACGGGCCATTTGGAAAAGGTTCGAAACTAGCTTTTCACTCTCACCCATCCACTTTGATACCAGGTCTGAAGAAGATATACTGTCGGGGTAAAAAATAAAGGACCACAAGAATGGACATATTAGAAACACATCGTAGATCAGCAGAAGTAAGAGTAGAAAGAGAAGATGCTAGTACAAAGTTAGCCAAACCACAACCTCATAGCCTGGAGGCGTGCTCAGTTGCAGAGAAAATACCAAGATGCATGACAACTTCAGTATTAAAAGGAAAAATGTACAGTTTCCAGGAGGACTGCTTTGATAAAAGGATCACCTGAAAAAGGTGGAATCTGCTTCAGTTGCAACAGCCTTGGCCAAGTAAGATTTACCCGTTCCAGGTGGCCCATACAACAGAAAAGCTCTCCAAGGTCTCCTTTTCCCTAAGACAAAGCAACCAGAAAAAATTAGTTTGAATTGGACAAAACGAGATGTTAGCAAATTTAACATGAATAAACACGAGCACCGTGCAAGAGAGAAATAAACAAGACTACTAACATCCTCAAATGATTCAACACGTTTCTTCAACTAAAACCAATCAACACTGACGAAAACAAGAAAAAACAAAACCGTTATACAGAAGAACTAGAAATGTAATCACCTGTAAAAAACTGAGGGAACTTGACAGGCAGAATGACAGCTTCCTGCAAGGCCTGTTTGGCACTTTCAAGCCCAGCAACATCGTTCCACTTGACATTAGGCTTTTCCCTGATAATGGCGGAATTCAAGCCAGCTCTGAGCTTGTTCTGCTCAGGATCCTCCCCATCTTCCCCACCACCATCCTTAGGCTTGGTCTTGGGCCGCGTAGCAACGGCCGCATCCCCATTAGAAGCAGGCCCAGGTCCACCCTCATCAAGAACAGCGCGGATCTCCTCGGCGCGGCGGAGATACTCGGTGAATTTCTGGGTGATGGCCTCACGGATTTTAGGGTTTTTCTCGTACTTCAAGTGCGTCTTGAAGTATTCAAGAGCGTTCATGTATAACGGGAAGGCCTTTGCGTAGTTTCCTGCATTGTCTTCTTGCACGGCCTGCTTCACGTACTCTATCGCTTGCTCCTTGAAATTGCTGTACATAGCGCTCTATATCGCACACACATACACTCTTATCTCCAACTTTCCGTCTCTTTCCGATCAACCTGAAACTGATTGGTTAAAACAGAAATTGGGACAGCATGCGAGAACAAACCCTAGGTTTTGCACGGATGGATTTGATGGATTGATCGGATGATATGGCACGTTGATTCTGTGATGGGTGATGGTGAGAGTAGCTTGAGGATGGAAGATCAAGAAGAGAAAGGTAAGGGAAGGGGAGGAGGGAGGAGGGAGTGGGGAGGATTAGGAAGGGAAGGAGGAGGAGGAGGCAAGGTACAGAAGCAAGCGTGTTTTTATTTTTCGTTTTCGTTTTCTTTATTTCCTGTTTTGGGTTTGTTTGTGGAATGAAAAGGGAGGAAGGTTCCAATGAAAATGCGCTAAAACTTATTAGTGTTCGGATTGGTTAATGTAATAGTGGGCTTTATTTTAGTTTCTTCTCGCGGAAGAAAAAATAAAATAAAATCAAAACTAATTAGTACTGGAGTACTAAACTAGTGGTATTATTCAATTTGGAAAATAAGGTAAGGAATTATATCAACGTATAGGGTAGGTACATTACATGGTCCATTTTAACGATTGGCGACTGGCTTAAGTTCGGCAGTAAATTACGAAATTTTAGTGATTTTCTTTATCTAATGAATGATGAATCCTTTTTTAAATCGATCATCTCTTCAACTCGTTAGTTTATGTCGTTTTTATAACGTAGGTCATGGATTTAATCCTCAGTAATAATTAATAATATAACTGCTTTCAAAGGATATGGATATTTTTTTTACTATTTTTCCATTAAATTAAAGTGTTTATATGCAAATTATTTTTTTAACCATTAATTAAAATGAATTATAAAAAACTCAATTCAATGTTGAAATCCACCTCCAATATAATATATAACATTATTAAAAAATGAGTAATGCTAAACAAGTCACCAAACTAGGGGAATTAACTAGAGGAATGACGTGGCGTGGCAATTTTGTAAATAAAATATTTTTTTTTTTTTACAAAACTATCACCTTGTATTTACAAAATTGTCACGCCACGTCATTCCTATAGTTAATTCCCCTAGTTTGGGTGACTTGTTTAGCATTACTCTTAAAAAATTTAGATCAAAAAAGTACAGTTTGAATAAAAAGTCACGAAGATATGTACAAAAGTAATCCACCTTGTTAGTCTTTTTGAAATCACTATTTATCTAACATGTGAAAATTACATTTTAAATCTTATTGAGTGAGTGTTTAATTAGTATTAATGGTTTATTATATGAATATTAAGTTTAATATTATTTTCAAATTGAAGTTATAAGAAAATAAAAATGATTTTATAATTAAATTACAATTATTAAGACTAGCATTAATAAGGGACTCGTTGGCTATCATTAAATTATGGAAATGGACTAATTCAGGGAGATACTTAGTCTGTAGTGGTTATCATTGTATTACTTTCTCGGGTGAAGAGATAGTCGACGCTCAAAAGGAGTGGTGAAAGTTTTTGTGGGCTCTGTTTATTCCTTCTAAGCTTAAATCTTTTATGTGGAGGCTGGATTGCCTATTAGAATTAATCTCATTTGGCGGGAGATGACACTTGAGGCGGTCTGCCCTTGTTGTGGTCAAATGGGTGAATCTACTGATCTCCTCTTGTTTAGTTCCCCATTTGCCAAGAAGGTTTGGGAAGGTGTGACCATCTGGGATAAAATTGTGGAGGTGCCCATTTTACCTTTATGGGATTGGCTGCTTCGATTGTGGGAGGACCTGGATGTACAAGAATTAGAGGAAGTGGTGTCTGTCCTATGGTCATTATGGACATCTAGGAATAATAGGATGTTTCGGCTAGTGGAAGAGACGCCTCAGGCGATTCTTGTAAGGGGTGGCAAGCTTTTGTCGGATTACAATGAGGCTAACCAGCATAATACCATTGTTCCGCTGGAGGGGGTTCACTTCCAGATGGTCCCCACCTACGGGGTGGCAGATCAAACTGAACACAAACGAGATTGTAGGTTCCTTGTCTTTCGGTCTAGGGTTCCTAGCAAGAGATTCTCATGGCTCCTGCATTCTAGCGGGGGTTTTGTCCATCCCAGCTACGTTGGGGGTGGAACAACTGAGATTACGACGATACGGGCCTCTTTGAAATATGGGGTTCAGCAGGGGTTTTAGTCTATCGTGGTCGAATCTGATTGCCTAGAGATTGTATAGGCCCTTCAAGTTGCACGATGTGGCCCATCTAGCCTCGTTGTTCCCTTCATGCTCATTTTTCCACGTTCGGCGAAATCTTAACGTTCCATCTTACATCTTAGCGAATTTTGCTTTAATTTCTGGTTTAAAAAATGTTTAAATAGGGGTATGCCCCGAGGTGATCGCACCTACTATTCTTAATGAATTTGTCTTAATGGTAATCTTCTTAGTTAAAAAAGAAGAAGAAGGAGTACAAGATTTTAGTAGATTCTACTTCTTGTTCATGTTCATAGAGAGAAGTCAATTTGGTAACTGATAGAAGGACCAATTAGGTATTTGATTAAGTTTGTTATTGTGCATGTGTGTCTTTCCTCATATATGTTGACAGTTGATCGTTTTAAACATGAACCCTTCTTTTTTATATAAAATAAAAATGAGAATTAGATAAGTGAAAGATAAAAGTAATTATTCTATTTTAAAAGCATATAAGTCTCTGTCACTTTATTTTTTTTATTTTTCTTAACTATGATCAGTTAGGTGAGAAAAATTAATCCCATTTATTATATATTTAAAAGCTACAATTAACAAAAGAAAGCAAGAAAAACATGTAAGAGACAAGTGAGAAAATATAGAGTACTTAATTTTAAGTTTTTTTTTTGGTTTGATCTAAAAAGAAATTAATATATAACTATATAATTTTAATTTGAGAGAAAACCGAAAATATATACTTTTATAATTTATATAGACATTTATTAAAACAAATAAAATAATATTATGACAAAAGCGCAGTAATCAATTAACAAAAGGGGTTACTATACCCTTCAAAAAAAAAAAAAAAAGGGGTTACTAATAAATAAACTACACAGTTATGCCGCAGAGTTTAAATCGGCGTTTCGTTGGCGGCGGTGCAGTAGTGAGAGTCCGACTCTGAGAATGGGGAAGAAAGATAAGAAAGCAAGGCACCAACAAAGATCTTCTCAAAGAGGACCGGAGTATTACTATAACACTCCTCAAGAAGAAGAGTCGCAGAGCTTACCTCCTTCTTCTCCTCTTTCCGACGAGGACCCAGACGTAGAACACGAAGAAGAGGAGGAGGAGGAGAATGGTGATACCACTTCATCATCTAATGACATGCCTTCAAAGTTTCTTCTTTATCAGCAATCAGTTCAGGTAAATCGAAACCCAGAAGAACCCATGAAGAAATTTCCTTTCTTTTCGTGTTGTATTTTGTTATAATGGTTTTATTAGCTGCAAAATAGTTGCAATCTTTTTATTGCTTGTTGTGTATGCAGTCACCCAAAGGAGACATAAGCTATTTGCAGAAGTTCTTTTTGATGTATGTGGGTGGGAGGACACCTCTCCACTTTCAGGAAGATTTCTGCGGTACTGCTCTTCTCAGGTAAAAGGAAATGCTGCTTGTTTCTTAATTTGAGTGCCATTTTTGGGGTTTTCTTCTTTGAGATGGATTTGTTAGTTTCTTGCTTTGCAATAGAATGAGAAACAAATAACTTGAGCTGGCAATCTGATTTACAGGAATTGGTCTTCTTGTTATATGGAATTGCTTACTTTCTTGATAAGTAATGGCCAGCTGATTTGTTAAACATTGACCAAAGAGTTTCGAAGTTCAAACTGGCTATCCAGATTACTGTAATGACTTGGTTGTCTTTAACCCATCAAGTTTTCAATATGTTTATGGTGACTGTAAGCTGTTGGTTATGTTGAAACTTTCCTCTTCTTGCTGATGAAAGTCATTCCTTATGTGCTACTGCAATGTGTAGCATCGTGCCTAACATAGTTTAGGAGGTCATTTCTTATGTTCTGCAAACCTATCGTTTACTGAACATCCCAACACTAAAATTTAAACTCAGTGTGTTAGTTTGGGCCAACCGTTTTATCGCCCTGCTTTGTGCAAGACTTTATTCAATCAATCTATTTTCAATTGGAGTGTTCAGTGTATTCTCTAACACTTGACAGCTGACTCTGTGTTTTTCACAGTACAGAATGGCTTCGCAGTGACTCAAGAAGGACTGCTGTAGGAGTGGATTGGGACCATGAGGCACTGGATTGGTGCATAGAGAATAACTTAAATAAAGTTGGGGCCGATGGGTATTCTAGATTATTCCTCTTTCATGGAGATGTCTTGCAACCTCTTGAATCCAAACTAGTAACATTTGATCCTCAAGGACTCATGAGCAGAATTAAATTGGACGACCAAAAAGATGATTCAGAGAGTGATGCTTGCAAATCTACTAGCCAGACAGTCTCCTTTGCTTCCAAAGATGATAAGAACTTGAAGAAAGATCTCCCACTGCCAGCCAGAGAAATTGTTTGTGCTTTTAATTACAGCTGCTGCTGTCTCCATAAACGAGCAGATCTGGTTTTGTATTTTAAGCATGTCCTTGATTCTTTGTCAAAAAAGGGAGGTATATTTGTGATGGATTTATATGGCGGTACATCATCAGAGTGTAAGCTAAGGCTTCAGAGAAGATTTCCAAATTTTACGGTATGATAGCATTTTTCTCTTAAATTGCCCCAGCAAATTACAAGATTATTTGGTGGATCATAAATATAAATAATTGCATGACTTTCATTACTTGTTTTAGAATGTAAATCTCTGTAGCAGCAGTCTTTTGTGAGATTGTGATAACCCTTTACACAAATTAGGAAGTAATAGCAGATCAGCTAATATACACGTTATATATGAATAGCGAATGATAGGCATTTTTGGAAAGAACAATGTAGCTTTCCACACCTATAATACTCTCCTGTTGGAAAATCAATTGTATTGAGTTCCAAATGTACAGTTATTACTCTCAAACATATATTATTGTCCCTTACCCCAGCCAATCTCATCTTTCATAGTTTTGTACTCTATACTCTTTCTTGTAGCTGAATTGTGCTAGTAACTTAATATTCATGGTAAAAACAAAGAGGGGACCCATAAGTTACAGCTAATATCAAAACAAAGATCCCATTTTTGTGCTAACCTTAATATAGTTGCTGCCAAATTGCTGTTGAATATCAAAACAAAGATCACTTTATTTACTATTTGAATTTGCGTTCATGCATGCAGTATATCTGGGAGCAAGCTGAATTTGACATCATTGGGCGCAAAACAAGGATCAGCCTCCATTTTCATCTCAAGAAGCAACAGAAAAAGATCCGACATGCATTTTCATACAGTTGGAGGCTGTAAGTTATTATTGCTCTATATCTGACATGTCGCACAACCTGTTCTTCTTTCTCTGTATTTACATGAATATATGTGCTCAGGTGGTCATTTCCAGAAATCAAGGACTGTTTAGAAGAGGCTGGCTTTAAATCTGTCCATTTTTGGCTTCGCCAGATGCCAGACACCGATCAACAGAGAAGCACAGATGGGTTTGGTGTTGGGAGGGATTTGAAATACGAAGAGGTTAAAACGTTTCAACAGGAAGATGCTTGGAATGCATACATTGTCGCTGTTGCTCTCTGATACTTTTTTCCTCTAAAGTAACTGCCTAACGAAACTTGGTAACTCTAAAGTAAAGTTCCTGCTCCTTTTTTTTGTTATTTTTTTTTATCAGAACTCCTCTCACACTCTTGTTCAAACTGAAGTATGAAGTATGAGCTCCTAGGAATTGAAGCTTTATTTCTGGAGAGACTATTTTTCAGATATTTGCTATTATTTCAATCATATACCTGGATGTATCTTCTCTTTCATCTTTAGAGGGTGGGGAAGGGTAGGCTTTTGTAGTTCAACCCGTATTAACGAGCTTGTAACTTACTGATACTTTATGTAAAGCGTGTAAAACGTGCTCTAGTCTCTAGTTTGAGTTCCTTATCTTCAAGCTGAGTAGTTAGATTTCCAGTCCGAGCCTCCTGGCATATGTTAGCTTTTGTGATTAAAAAAGAGAGTTCAATGCTCATGTCATCTCCATGTTTGATGACTCTAGAGTTTTGGTCACGCAACTCGCAAGTAGATAGTAGGAGCTTGAAAATCTGATACCAGAGTCTTACACCGTAATTAATAATGACTAGAAACCGAAGTTTCTGTTTAAAAAAGAACTATATTTAGAAAAAGGGAAAAAAATATGTATAGGGTCAGTCAAGAACAAGGACAAAATATTGTTCCATCTTAATCTGACCAATGCACTTTTATATATTTTCAATAAAAAAAAACATTAATAAATCTATTAAAAGAAAGAATTGTCCAAATTGGCTAGTATGTTGTTTTTTTTCTCAAGAAAGAACAGAATGGAAAACAATTGATTGAAAACTACATTCTTAGTCTAAATTAGCACCAACGTTATTTTAGTCGAGTGGTAAGAAATTTATTCACGTTTAATTAAAGATTTTGAGTTTAAATTTTGGAATCTATTTTTGAGATTCGACACAATACTCAAATAAAATTAATTTCATGCTCGAAAGGGATCAGAGTCGTAAGAGAGGACACCCGGTAGCTCGAAAAATAATAATTCAATCAATTAGTTAAGTTAAATTTACGTAACTGAAACGGGTTTCCAGAAGATATCGACGCATCCCCGCTCCGTTGCCTGCCACCCAACCAATTCCCATCCTCAAAGCGTCAAAACCGTTTGTTTTAACGCGTAATTATTTTAGGAAAATAATAGCGTTTGTTTTGGTATAACAAAAAAAAACAAAAACAAAAACAAAAACAACCCAAAAATATATTCCAGAGAAGGAGAAAGAAGAAGGAAGAGGCGTTTGGAATCTTCAAGGAAACCAGGAATCCTTCCCTCCAAAGGATTTTTGCTTTCCTTGCCTCCTTTCTCTCTTATAAACCTTTTCCTTCCCCTTTTGTTCTTATGAGAGGTGCTTTCCTTTTAGCCTTAGAATTCTTCTTCCAATTCGAATTACTCTCGTAATATATATAATTCCCAGCCTATTCAATTGTTTCAGCACAAGCAAACAGGTCCTTAATGATTGGTTTATCTTTCTTTTCATCTTTTTCGATTTGGGTTTTTTCAATTCTTTTCAGATCTGACAGAATTTTGAACGATGCAGGTTAATATCAGGTCATCAAAGATCATCAATGGCGGAAGAGCACAGATGCCAAGCACCACGCCTCTGCGTCAACAACTGCGGCTTTTTCGGCAGCCCAGCCACCCAAAATCTCTGCTCTAAATGTTACCGAGATCTCCAGCTCAAAGAACAGCAATCCTCCAACGCGAAACTCGCTTTCAGCCAAACACTATCCGCCTCATCCCCGTCCTTCTCATCACCATCATCGGAGCTCCCTGCAGCTCCTTCCGCTTCTTATCCCTCTCCAGCCACAGCCGTCGTCGCCGATGACGACGATGATGTTTCCGAAACGGCCGTGGATCGCGCGGTTGCGGCTCATGAAGAGGAAGACAAGGATGCCGGGCGGCAGCAGCAGCAGCAACCGCCGAACAGGTGCCTGACGTGCAGGAAGCGCGTGGGGCTCACGGGGTTCAAGTGCAGGTGTGGGATGGTGTTCTGCGGCACCCACAGGTACCCGGAGCAGCACGATTGCGGGTTTGATTTCAAGATCGTGGGGAAACAGCAGATTGCCAAATCCAATCCGGTGGTCAAGGGAGAGAAGCTCCAGAATAAGATCTGATAAATTTATCATCCACAAATTAAGGTTAATTTGCCTGATGTATGATATCGGGTCGGCGATGGATTATTTGGGTGGCCGGCGCCGTTATGGATTAGCCGGATGTTTGTTGGGGTGTTATTGTACATTTTATTGATAATTTAAGTTTAATCTGTTTTCTTAAAAAACAATTTCTCCCTTTTTAGTTTTTGACATTTTATTTTAAATTTAAAGTTAACATATAGATTAGTTTAAATAAAACTAATAATTTTAAATCGAAAAAGTGGAGTAGTTGACTATTTGATACACACGAACAAGTGAGTTGTTGATTTGGTTGACACGAAGTTGCTCCGGCCAACATGCCATGCAATAACAAGTTCGATATTAAATACTTTTAAATAAAAAAATACACATGCCCGCCAAAGGTTCTAAATTCTAACTCTGTTAATTTTTGACGAAAAAAAAATCTTAAATTATTAATTTAGTCATTTGAATTTTTTTCATTATTTCAATGTCATTGGTCCTCCCTCTTCATGTCTTCATTGGTCAGTATTAAAATATTTCGGTAAAAAGAATTCGATATATGCCATACTAGAAATAATATATACCATATCATACCATATATTGTTTGATACCGTTGCTAAACTACCGAAATAATTTTGGTATGAAATTCAGTATTACGGAATCAAACTATAGGTTGAGATTTAGAATGCAAAATCTGCTAATTTAACAACAATTAAAAATATAAATCATTCAAATGAAGTATTAAACACACATTCACCACCACTAGAGACATTAAACACCTCAAGTTCCAGTAAGTATAAATGGTCATTTTACATCCATAAATTATACTAATTAAGTTTTCAAGTCTATGAAGTATGATGATTTTCCAATAAATAAAAGCAAATCAGCAAAACAGTTCACAATTAACGTCTAGTAAACGCTAAAATGAACAAATGACCTAAAACACAAAAGAGTGTCAACAATCAATCAAATAATTAAACCCATACTACAACACTAAAAGAAATGACTAGAAGGAAACTATAAATAAAAAAAACTACCTCTGAAAATTGAAACAGATGGCAAGTAAATCATTTCGGTAATAGAATAATACCAAACTAAAAAAATTATTTACCGAACCATACTAAACAAAGTTCAATCGGTATTCGGTACAACCACACTAGAAAAAATTGAAAAAAAATACCAACTGAATAGAGTAAAATTCGATTTGATTTTTCAGTAATTTTGGTACAGTAGTTCGGTGCACAACACTAATGTCAAGTGTTGTTCTTGCTGCACCAAATTAAGGGATCAAAATGTCTCATGTCAAGACCAATCTTTTATTTGAAGCTCATTTGTGATGTTTGTATTAAGTCGGACTAGTAATCTAAACCAATTAGGTTGTTCCATATGGACCAATCTATTTAATTATTGCTTATCTAAAAAAATTTATTTAATTACTATTATTTTCGTTATATCACGTGCATATTCTATTTTCTACAACGTCATCTATTACTATTATCATTTCTTATTATTTTCCGTCATGAACCATTGTAAATTATAATCTTATAAAAAATTTACTAATATTATAAGAATCTATATGACTACCGTGTCACTTTTAATCTTTTATTCATCTTTTATAAATCCGCATTGAGTGAAAGAAGTGAAGTAAATTTAACACTACAAAAGAACATGGGCTATAGTAACAAACATCTTAGTAACGTCACTTATTTTTGTTACTAGATAATATGTTATGTTACACTTCATAACTAAAAGATATTTTTTGTGACAAATTGCAACTAAAAGAAAGCAATTTAAATTGCAAATTTTTTTAATGTTTGCATATAGTAACCAATCGTGACTAAATATGTATTTCGGCTATTATCCATTACTAATCGTTGTTGCAAATATTTTAGCATTTGGCGCAATTTGGAGGGAATACTTTTGTCGCAAAAAAAAGTAAGGATGTAGTTATAAATCGTAGCAAAAAAATATATTTGTTTAGTGTATTTAGTAACAAGGCGTGGCAAAATGAAAATATTAGAAAGACATATGTAACAACATGTCACTAAAAAATAAATAATAATATAACTAGTAACGACATGTAAAAAATAGTCGATTTTGCAATAATGTATAACTAGTTTTTACGTTATTTTAGCAACTATCCGTAGCTAAAATAATTATCCAATAAATTTAGTAACGAGTTTGATTGAGTGTCGAACTCATCAAAATTAAATAATAAAATTAACTCTACACGATTCATAATAAAACTGTAAATAGTGGAAAGAGGTTCGTCTTCGGGAAAAATTGTGTAACTTTGTAAATCTCTAAAAACCAGAATTTACACTTAGGTGAAAATTGGGAGGTTTGTTTTGCAATTAAAAAGACAGTGAATACTAAAAACAAATAAAACAGAAGTTGAGTTTTAACAGTTATAAAAGTGACTCCCAGTAAAGATCCTAGCTAGGCAATATGATTGATAACATTCGATCATTGATGCAAAAGTTTTAGTTTCCAAATTATAGATTCCAAGTCCCTTAGGTCTCCTGCTTCCCTCCTGTATTAAACTACTTAAAAGAGGCACTCAATTAAGTAATCCTAACCAATTAGCACCTTGCTGGTTAAAAGGTTTACTAAATTGGTTGATCCTAATTAGGGGAAGACAACTCTTAACTAAGACACATCGTTTGTCAGACAGGGCTTAATTAAATCATTCATTATCTCGACTCTCAAAGAGTTTATACTAAACTGAGATCATACTAGGTGTCTACTGTATCTTTTTAGCGATGACTACCAAAACCTTAAAGAATACATACAAGCCTCTCGTTTTGATCAACACCCAATTTCCTCCTCGGAAACCGAACAGTTTGTTACTCTTTGAGATTCCCCCGGAGCTTCCTCGTCAATGGATATCTCAAGGCTATACTTATCTTCAATTCGCCTTGCTCTCACATACCATGGTCGTAAGGGAGCCAGGATTGCTCTTTTTGACACCTGCTTTCTAGAGTATCAACATGCTTGCATCGGAACCATCGAGACTACTCTTAATGCTGGAACAGTGTTTATTACTCTGTTTCCTAATTTTAATGTCTCTCAAAGATGATAAGCTGCTTGGCGCACTTAAAGTCCAGTTTCAAATTATTGGAGCCCCTCAAGTTGCAAATACTATCATCGTTACTCTTCATTATCAAATGGTCTACTGGGTGCAAAATCATACTCTTGACTTAACCCAGAATGCATCCAATGAGGCTCTACTGATTTCAGCAGATCGCAACAATACTCCTACATGTATCCATGTTCCTCGTCAACTACCTCGATCGGAGCTCATGAAACTCCTACTAGATACATGGGTCACCAACTATGAGAAACTCCATGAGAATTCTCGACCTATCCAATCCAGTGAGCCTAGATTCAAAAAGTCTAGCGATGATGCCGTTACCATCCAGTTTGTTCGAGAAAAGGAACACTCACCACCTGCTGTTTTCCACACTCAAATGATGATGGAGCCCATATCTCCAGATGACACTATGATGGAGATATCCCCTAGTTATGTCGTCTCAAGTGAGCCGCCCATTGTGTTTTTTTGCTCTGATGGCAACCCAGTCTACATGTTCAAAGATGAACGTGGTCACTGCTTTTTTGATGATTGTTATTGGGATTCTATTACCACCGACTCTGATGATGACGATGATATTGCATGGTCCCATGATATCCGAGAACAAAAGGAGAAATCACTCCCACCTTGCAAACAATTCTTAACACGCCATGACAAAGGCGGCCACGAGATTGACACCCTTGGACAACCTTCCGAAAAGTTTGATTATCTTGTCAAATATTCCGCACCACCTTCATATCCTATCACACCACCGCCTATGTCCTCTTGTCACCCACCGATGTCCAAACTTTCACCCGCATCTCCTCCACCTTTACCTTACTATCGGACAACCTTAAGGAGATTCAGAAGGAGCCCCCACTTCCGGTGATACAAAACCTCTTTATGTTTTCATCTATAGAATTTCCTCCTTTGTAGGAAACTATCGACGATCGTGGAAACAGACGGATGCCAAAGATCTTTACACCAACATCTAGAGACGCAGAAGGTGGCCGACAATATATTTCTGTAGCAGAAGTTGTTCTCAACTGCAGATAGACAACGCTCTTGCTCAAAATACAATTCTAGCCCAGTTATCAACCCGTGTTGATAAAGTC
>NBIL01152161.1:0-14510 GCA_002752925.1 Viola pubescens var. scabriuscula | reverse complement strand
GTTTTTAAGTTTTTTTTTTTGGGTTTTGGATTTTACTGGGAAACAAAACGCACCATTTGTTTTGCACCTGTCGTTGTTACTTGTTTATATTCTTTTGTGATAAGTTTCAGATAATGCATGTCTCTCCTCATATCTGTTAGTATATGTCTATTCATTTCTTAGCTTTGTTGCTGTGATATTGAAGGTTTGAATGGCGACTATTTATCTTCGGAGAAATCGAAGTTTAAGAAATTGAGCTCAGTTAACAAAACAAACAACGAGGTAAAGGAGAAGTGCGAAATAATGGGGTGTGACGTCTCGGGTAGAGAAGCAGAGGAGCTCCCTTCACAGCCCACGGCCAAGAAATTCAAGCTTCCCAGAAAGGCAAGTTGCTGGAGTTAATTTCAGTTTTTGATCGCTGTTTCTTTACTTTCCTTTTTCCATTTTGTCTTAACTTGAGTTCATCTTATTTCCATTTTTATCAGCAGCTTTTTGAGGACTGCAATGGAGTTGATCACGCCTCTGTTCCACGGAAGTTACGGTCAGGTATGTGTGCAGTGCGGTTTGTTAGTATTTTCTTTTTATGGGTTTTTGTAATTTGGTTACTTGCTTGTGGGATGGTGTGTGGTTTTGAAAGTTAAAGGTTATTTTCGTGGTGGGTCTTTCTGGGAAGTTTCACTTTTTTTTTTTCTTTCTGTTGTTTTTTATTTGAATGTATAATTTTTGGATTGAAACTGAAGCAAAACTCTTTAGCTTTTTGCTTTTTCTTTCTTTTTATGGACGCAAAGATTCTGTGTGCTACCTAGCCCTCTTTTAATTCTGTTTCATGTAGTGATGCTGTGACTTTCATGGCACAATGATTCTCTTTTTATGTAGATTATTATTTGAGTTTTCTTTTTTGGCTGGTCTTTCATTCTCATATCTCACTTACTTTTCCAAGGAGATACTTTGGCTTTTTATGAATCAGAAAAGTTTAAGTTTTTTATTTTGTTCTTTCTTATGATTTAGAATACGAAAATGAATTTGTTGGAACTAATAGTTTCAAAATACCGGCATTTCATTCACAGCCATGAAGAAACGCAATCGTGAATCACTCTCTCCACCTTTCTTAGATTCAAAGAAGTTGAACCACAATAATGGTGGAGTCCAATCCTCCAAAAGGGATGGCGTAAAGCGATCGAAGGTGAGCACAGTTGATTTCTTATCTCTAGGCTCTAGCTATCAATTCCTGATAATTATTCCTCTTTTATTTAGCATTTTTCTTTATTTGAAAGTTACAAAATGATTTTGACAGAGGCATGGATGCCCAGGCTGGTCCCAGAAACAAAGTGTTTGTGGGCCAATAACTAAAGATGAGGAAGAAGTTGTGGAGACCTTGTATGCTTTGGCAGGAATGTTTCCCGACAGTGAACCTAACTATGAGAATAAGTTGGATGGAGCATCACTAGATGTGAGTTGTTCAGCTTCTCCTGAGGGAAGAGCGAATTGTCCTCCGGTGTTTGAAGGTAGACTTAGTTAAACTTATGCACAGTGTTATCTTATTCAACTGTTTTTGTTTTTGTATGTTGAAATGTTCCATCTTTTTTCCCCCAGATTCTATAGCCTTAAAAGAGGTCTTGAACACAAATTGCTTTTCAACAGCACCTGCACTTCCTTATCCCACTTCCATTGTACAAAGACTACCTGAAGAAACAGTTAAAGTTAATTCTTCAAATGAATTCAGTGTTAAAGAATCACATATGTGGTATGGTGTGGAGAAAAATAAAACAGAAATAGATGGTTCTGTTACTCAAGTGGATCAGCTTACCATGCTGAGTAAACATGAAGAACAAAAGCCTTTGTTCAACTCAAACAATTTATTTGTTCTACCTGAGCTTTACTTAGATCCATGGTGCGTTTTTGTTCTTTTTGTTTTATTAGCTATGCTGCTTTCTTAATTATTTTCCTTATCCTGCTATACATACTAAATTCTTTTGCTTGCACTTGCTTTTTTCCAGCAAATTAAAGCAGCCTTCAAAGTTGGAGACCTCACTACTCGACAGAAAGCCAGATATTGCCCTGGGGCTGGTGAGCAGATGAACACTTTTCTTATGAATAGAGATCAGACATGCTCCTTAACCACATAATGCAAATTTGACTTTTTTTGTTTGTCTTACTACTCTATTAGATGACAACTGAAAGTCAAGTTAATCAACAGCACATGAACAATGAATCCAAGAACGAAGGTAGAAATCTAGCTTCATTTGAAATTCTAGTCATACTCGTTTTAATTAACTCTGATTGGACAACTCTATAGAATCCTTACCAACTTCCCCTTGACGGTTTAATTTGATTTTTCCATCTAAAGGTCCAGCATTGTGGCCAGGCTTGTCTTCAACTGTGTCAAATGGTGCCTGGACTGTTGGTCTTTCATCGCAGTAAGTTTCTTTCAGTCCTTCACTGTTGTCCTTTCTAGTGTCTGTTTTTATGCTAATCTCATGTGACTTTTACTTTCAGACACTCCGCTAGTACGATTCCTCGTTGGATGGATACTGCTCTCTGTAATGGTAGACCTAATTCATTCCAAAATGGATCTTCACCTGGCAAGGTGAGGGCACTTGTAAACTAATTATGTTTCTCTTGCATGCTTGTGCTTCAGTATCTGTTCTCACTGTTTTTTGGGGATCACATGGAGAATAAATGTTAGTCTTATGATTATGCAGGTTTTGAAGGTCAACACTGATAGAAGGTCATGGAAGCGATGTGCAGCTCATGTGCACATCAGTCGCCTCATTCGAGCATTGAAAACTCCAGAGAGCAAAGACAACTTCCCAGTGCATCCAGAACAGCAAAAGCCTGGTGCTATATTTAAGAAAGGCTCACTCGTGACAGTTAATGACTTCAATGGAGTCAGAATTGGTTTAAATGGAGTTAAAGCTGCTAATAGTATAACTATGGACACTGAGAAGAATTCAAAAGAATCTATAAATGACATTCTTTCACTCAGAAGACTCCATCAAGATCAGCCTCAGGCTGCTCTGGCATCAGGGATGTACACTACTCATAAGCAGGTGAGCATAGTACCTTCATGGGCTTTTTTTACTGTTTCTATTGTTTCTAATTAAAGTCTGCTTTTTGCAGAGTTACAATTTCTTGTCTTTGTCAGCTGGAGATGGTGGGGTTGAAGCTAATACCAGTTTTAGGGGATATGGGAATGGGTCGGAACCATTGCCGCAACTGCAAGTTCCATATCTCCATTCACATTCGCAGTACCCCACTCTCATGCCTTCTTCTTTTTCTCAAACACGTTACGCGTCCTCTTCTTACCCTGATCAGTCTTCAGTCCCAGCAGCACAGCAGGTTTTGGTCCTTACTTTCTAGCTTGCATTTCTTGTGTACATATATGTTTAGGCATATTTCTGGAATTATTTAGTTAGAAAACACTCAGTCCATTTTTCCACTTTGCCTCATCTAAGGTTAAGTACTGCTGGTAAACAACAGTATGGAAGGTTGAATGATTGCATGCCAGTGTCTGATGTATTCTTCTTAATGTGGGGCCAATCAATGGATCTTTTACAGAATATGACCAACACCAAATGTTCTTTTGGCTTATTACCAGAACTGTTCTCTTGTTTGGGCCACTCCGTCATGCTTCTTTTTTTCGGGTGCCGTCCCTTCTGTTTCTTTTAGTTTGTTTTCGTTCTCTTTTTTCCTTATAGGTATAAGACATGATCTTTGTTTATTTAGCTAGAAGCTGTGTTGTTTCTATTAGTTGATATGACTTATTATGTTGCTTGACTGTAGGCCCAGCTTCAGTTACCTTCCTATCTTGGCAATCCGTTCAATGGTCCTCAAGCCAGCCCTACAAACTTGACAAAACAGAAGCAATATCAACAACTATTACAACAGCAGCAGCAGCAACAAAGACTATGGGCCTCCCATATGGCAGCTCAATATCGGACCGCCGCTGCAACTTCCTCAGGTTTAGCTCACTATCCGAGCTGGCAAAATGGGATGCAAGACTCGTGTACTATCGTGCCATGTGCTCAGACGGTTAACCAACCCTCTCCCTCTTCCATGGAGGTACATGGGCGCAACTACCCACAATTCTCTCAGCAGCAACAAAACTTTATGACCATTGCACCATCATTGCCTCAGGCAAGGGTAAATAAGCAAGACCATCTTTCTTCAGTTAATGATGAAACTGGCGGTGTGTTTCATTCTGGTAATGCACTGCCACTGCAATTACTCTGCAATGACCGGCTATAAAAAGGGACGATACAAATATAAAGCTGTTAACGAATGGTGGGACTGTTGTTTTATTCGTTATACCGGCCAAGTACCAGTGACTGAACGCCTTGACTCCGCCAAAGTGAAGAGGGAATAACCATGAGTAGATGCTGCTGCTGCTCGAGGCTGACGGAGGAGAATCACAAGCGGGGAAGCTCTGTAAACCTAGTCCCATTCCCTACAGAGGATTGATAGGGGAGAACGTCCAGTTGTGACTTATGACCATACTTTAACGGAACATATTTACACATTCACGAAAAGTTAGTCGAAAAGAAATTGTGTCTACATGTCTATAGTGTCCTTACCCTATTCGTATTTACCAAGATGCAAAAGTTATTGTTCATCCCTAAAATCTGGCAACTTTTGAGTGACATCTTTACAGGCTTAATTTATACATTATATTCGTTAAAATCCAAGACCAAGCAAAACTCATATGCTGTATTCCAGCTAAACAAAGTCAGCATTAAAAGACAACAAATTCAAGAAACTTTTTTCTAACCTTTTTATGAAAGGACCCAAGCATGAATATCGATTAAGCCTAATGAACGATCAAAATATTCGAAGTAAGCACTCAGTTCTATTGACACTTGTCTGACATTAGAATGAAGAATATGATATAGACACAACATCAGTGTAAAGAGATGAAGCAACATCATGATATTACAAGGAAGGATCGGGCTGTGCCAAATGGATAAACAAATATAATAGCACAAGCAGTGGGGCAAAGCAAATCAAAAAATAAATCTTGAAGGAAACCAAATTGGCAACTTTTGGACGCTCTTCACTGCAAAATCTTCATCGGAAAAATAGAAATTCTACTCCAGCTTCTCTAGTTCTCCCATTCTCTCTATGATTGCCTGTATATTAACACGACAACAATATTTGGTAGTCTGCTTCATTATGCCACACTTATTCAATACTAACAAAAGGGGAAAAAGGATATGACAGTTGAATCAAACAGGTTTTGAAGTATCAACCATTCTAATTTTAAGAAAACGCTCAGACTTGTTGAAAACAATAACAAAACAATCTTTTACACATTTCATGTCAAGCCAAAAGGAAACCAAGAATAAGAAAAGGGCTTAAGCTCAGGTTCTTGAAAAGCCATATGTACAAAATAGCGTACCTTCTTGCTTGTTTCTTGCAGTTCGCCAGCAAGAATGAATTCGTCCAGTATCAGATAAACCTTCATGAATTAAGAGTAAATAACAAAAGACGCAAGTCATGATAAATGGCAAGACTGAATGTGGTGACTACAATAAAAGATATGCAGTGATCACATCATGAAACTCCAGCAGTAATGAACAGTAAGAAGCATAGATTCAGCAGCCACAGCACCTAACCAATCAGATGTATATGAATGCATGACGTTTCTCGAAGTGCCACTCGCCTCCTAAAGGAGGAATTTGAGCCCTACTACAGCATCTCAGGCAAGGCAGTGCAAGATGACCCACAAATTAAAGCAACTAGACCAGCAAAACACAGTCCAAATACAAGCATAAAACCAAACTGACCTTGTGAAAGTTAAAAACCAAATCGAGCTCGCATACATTGCTGAAGAAATGATCCAATATCTCCACAAATAAATGGATGCACTCCAAATAAGCCAATTCGTTATCCGTTATGTCCACACATAGCGAGAAGAATAATCCAGCATACCGTCTGTATATCACCTTATGTGTGCGAAACTACAGGCAAAACACAAAATGTCCACTGAGTAAGCAACATTTCATCATCTCCACCACAATCCCTAATCAACTAAATCAAATTCCCCTAACACGAAATTCACTCACCTCAACGAAATTAGTGAACTTAGGATCTCTATTAACAACCAACCGATGGACCTATACCAAATAAATAAACCAAATCAAATTAATTACAAAATCCCAAAATTCAATCTATCAAATCCCTAGCATTTCACAAGATGCTACCTCGTACTCCACTTTGTGCTTCTCGGAATCCTCGAGAGGTACATAGTATTTTGCAAGCCGTGTCTTTCCCTGCCTGTTTTGGAGAAGTATGAACCGGATCTGAGACAAAACAAGGTGAAAACGGTCAGGATTAGCGATGAAAACGAAACCAAACACGTGATTTTTGTGGAAATGTACTAAATCAAAGAAGGTGTACTTACCATTGCTGTTTATCGCAGATAAATGGATGAAGAAAACTGCCACGGATTAAGCGGGAGCGCGCGTGAATCTAGCGAGCGAGAAAGTGTTAATGATGTCTTCGTCTTCGCAGAAGTGCAGGCGAGAAGGTTGAAAGTTCGAAAGAAAGGGAGTGAGTTATAGTATGTAACAGTTGTACACCAACAAATTGGCTTCTCACCGTTGATGTGGCTTTTGTTTTGTTTTTTAGCTTTTCATGTGATTTAATCTACGGTTGATGTAATGTGGCATACGGTTAATTTAAGCACCCGGCCGTAGATGATTATGGAGAAAACAAACGACATGTTAATGCTCTTCAGGTTCGTCAACGACACGTCGTCTAATTTAAGATTGGTTATATAGTATACCCCAGATACTATCCTAACATTTCTGTTGTGCAAATGGTACAACACTTTCACCCCGTAAATAAGTAGATTGATAGTTCAAATAGCTCGATTATTGTGTATAAAGTAATTACCTATTGGAAGTATTTTACTTTTTAAAGGATTAACTTGATGCGAACATAATACAGTAGACTTCTTCTGTTTGTATAAAACATTGACACAAAATTGCACCAGATAGACATGGTGCATACATACATTACACAAGGAATTGTGATCTCACAACTTATTTCTTCTGCAAGCCCCCCCCTATATTACAAGTAGTGGAATCCCACTCTGGCATTTGTGTTCTTCACACTTATTCTCAAACCAATGCCGAACTTAAAATACAACGCAAGCAACTTACCGTGTTCGTCGATCAAATACTATGTTACAACTTACACGTAAATAAAATTCTTGGCAATCAGGTCAGTGGCTAAAACTTAATAATCATGGTCATACTTGGAGTTGGTAGCAGCCAAGAGAGCAGCTCCAATGCCAGAACCATCTTTCGAATGCTCTATGATTACGTTCTTTGAAATTTCGGAACCAAGAAGCTCTGTGACGGCTTCTTGTAAGTATCTTCTGTACTGAGGGTAGTGCTCGTAGAGACCGCCGTCCATAGCAACCACTGTTCTCTTCCCAAAAATGAGACCCTTAGAATCCTCCTCCATCTTTTGCAAAATTCCAACAATTCCTGCACCGGCCAACCGCCCACCTCTCTTCACAATGGCATCACAAACCTCCAAGACAGTCTTCCTTTCGCTTGTACAGGATTCCACCTGAACTCCAAAAGTGAATTTAAAGAAAAGAGTTAATCAGGAGAATAAATCAACAGAACATGGAAGAACATCCAACTTCGACTCGTATATTCACATCAACTCATAAAAGGGTTCTGGCTACCAAGTAATTTAATTTCTTATGAAAAAAAAGTGAGTTTAAGTATACTGGCAGGTTAACAAATCAGTAAAACATTACCCCAGCTACACTGTATAGGATCGACCCGACAGCTTGAAGATCATCAGAGTTGTCCTGCTGCATTGCACATATATCTGGCGTTCTGAAATGCAATAAAAATGTTTCTATGTCAGTTTAATCTCATAAAAAAAGGGGAGTTACATTAAATTGAGGTTAAAGCTTCAATGAAACATTAGTTTTTTTCGACTATGGAAACACGTGTGATGACGGAACACACAACAGGGAAGCTTTGACTAGAGGTAGTGAGTTACTGACAGAGTAAACAGAAACACGCATATAGATGACAGAACTCGAACCGAATACCAGTGTCATCATTTTAAAGTTTTAGTAATGATTAAAGGTAAGGTCGTTTTAGTTTAAAACTTTGAACTGCCTGACCATGATGAAGGAGTTTTAAACATGTATATACCGCATTGCAAAAGGCGTGGAAAGTTGTTGTGGGACAGAGTTTCCAAATAAGGAACCTTCTTCAGCCATTGTCAACAGCACCCGTCGTGCAATTTCTCCGAGGTACATTCCGGAGATTGTTTTCTCAAGCATCTGTACGTGAAATGCAAATAACGAATGGCATAACTACATGTAAGATTCCTCTATATATAATGAATTGCAATAGCAGCACCAAGTGCAGAGTTTTACCTGCTCACCAGGGTTGATGCTCGCTGCATCCATATCTCTGTCAAACACAGTCAAAGGAATACCATTTGAGAATGCTCCCCATTCAGTATTAATTATCTGAAGCACAGGAATTTCATCATATTAAGAACTAAAACAGAGACCGTGGTTTACAACCAATAAAAGCAGGGGAGGATTGGCAGACAATCTAACTCACCGTCTGTCCAGAAGACAAGTTTGTCCCCATAAACTTTGGAATGGCATCGGTTCGCTCTACATAGCAAGCATTGGTCCCGGTACCCAAAATAACAGCAACCATGACATCATCATCCCAGTATCTTGCTCCTGCCAAAGTTGCCACCGTATCATTAACCTGAATTGCATAATTGACAAAAAAATCATCACTTTCTCAACTAAAACATTATAAGAACAAAATGCATCAAATTAGCACCACATACCAGAGCAGACACTCTCATTTTCAATCCTAGTCTTTGCATAGCTTCATTCAGACAAGCAACAACATCCCGTCCCGCCTGTAACAGAATTTCTTACTAATGAGTTCTGATCCAACAAGAACAAACTAACCGTAATACAAATAGACAAAAGACAATTGTTCTTCCGATATAAGACCAAAGGACATTTGACCAGCCAACAAAACAAATGTTTAACAAGCTACTGCCGTTAAGGATCAGCACACAAACCGTTCCACTGACTGCAAAGCCCTTGGTCCACTTCATTAGTATGCCAGAATCAATAGAGGTCTGCCTAACCGGGAATGAAAATGTGAATCCAATCTCCCTCTCCCTTCCATTCGGCAAGTGAAATTTCCCACCCTCATTCTCTGCAAATGTAGCCAATCCACCCGCAATAAAATCAAAAAGCTCCTACACATTTACCACCACAGACAACATAATCAAACCCCATATAGTTGCAAGAAACTAAGCATAATCAAACAAAGAGTAAGGCTATACATTACATACTAACAAATTGCGGTTAATTTTGACCCATCAATTGATACGAAAAATTTAGTATAAAATTCATTTCTTTTTTCCTCCAACGATAATGGTACTTTATGCGAATCAAAGAGGATCATGTATCGGGTTTGAGTAAAAAAGAAAAAGAAAAAACATACATTAGAGGTACCAAACATGAGTTGTTGAGGAATCGAGACTTGATCAAATTCAGTAGCCACAACTCTCTCTTCCTTCCCTCCTAATTGCACCCTCAACACTCGAAAATTCGTACCTCCAAGATCCAATGCATAAAACAACCCTCTCTCATTCCTTCCACCATAAACAACAACAATTTTTTTTAAAAGAAGAATATCAATAATACTATCATCTTGAAAAGTCAACAAAAGTCAAATTAAGATCAAAAGAACTTATAAGTTTGACATTTTTAATTAATTCAAGTAAAAAGTAGTAGCTAACCCAGTAGGCAAGGAGTCGACGTAGCTCAGTATCATCTTGAGATCACTGCCACCCTTGTCAGCGGCAAGGCCAGCTCGCATTTCAGAGTTCATGGCGTCTGCCACGTGGCGGAGGAGTGGCAGAGGAGTTGCGCAATCATTTTGCAACTTTCTCAAAATGGAGTCAACGGAAATACTGACGTTAGATCGGACGGCCATCGTTACGCGGGGTCGCGAGGCGCGGAGTCTGCAATGAGACCGTTGGATATAAAATGATCCGACGGACGGAGAAGCGGTGGCCACCGGCATTGTGGGTTGGCGGTAAGATCAATGAGTTGGAAAGAACAGAGGGAAAGAGAGAGAAAAGAAAATTGAAAATGTGATTGTGAGGCTGAGACAGAGACAAGAGACAGAGACAGAGACAGAGAAAGCATAGTGAACAGTGGTGGAGTCTCCATTGTTCCAAAAAAAAAAAAAAAGGTTAGGTCTGCAGATTTATTATTATTATTTATTATATGTATCAAAATTGGGATTTTATCAGAAAAAGTTCTTTTTTTTAATCATTTTGGTTAAGATCATAAAAATAATTTCATTCATGCATCGTTTCAGTTACGTTTCATCTTAATCTAATAAATTTAGAGATACATGTGGTTTAAATTTAAAAAGAATTACGATAAAAAATGGTAGGTCGTTTATCGTCTATAAATTAAATCTCAAGTTGAAATTTAGAAAATAGAAAAAACTATACATATAATCGTCATTTCACATTTTGGATTGGGAACTAGGTTATAACTAGTTTCGTATTATTATTTAATAATATAAATTTAAAATATAAGATTTCATGTAATTAGAATATATTATTAGCATAATAAGATCAAAATTATTTAGTTTCATTTGTATAAGGATTAAAATGAAATTATAGTTTTGAAGTTTTATTTATATAAGGATCAAAATTAATGAATTTAAAATGAATAACTTTTTAATAAGATGAATAAAGTTATTCAGTTTTATTTGTTGAATGAATTGAAATGAATAAAATTTTATTGAAATGTGAAAATAAGTAGAATAAACATTGGGCTAATGATAAAAATAATATTTAATTATTTTACTTTAATTGTATAAATCAAATAATTATTTAAATTAAGCTAGTAATAATTAATAAGTTATTAATAAGTTATTAATTTTTAAATTCATGTGTTAATTCTATGTTAACTTTCAAATGTCATGTGTCAATAATACTACATTATTTTTATTTTTGCATCAACTTTACTTTATATATAGATTTTTACGCACTCTCTTATATATTTAAAAAGAGAGAATATCAAACCTCATGTAACAATTTCAATTGTTGTTAATATATGATCCGAAAATGAAATTTATATACCAATAATGTGTTATTTTCATTAATTAATTTCAAGAAAAAAATTATTATCATTAATTAATCTTCATGTGTTTTCTTCCTCCCTTACTTCCTTTTTTTGGTTAGTTAAAAAAAAACTCATGAGTGCCTAACTGTACCAACTACCAACTACCAAAATCTCTTGGTATATTACTTTTGTTTTCTTGGGTAATAGTAACATTTTGGATCATGCATTTAACTTAAATTATTATATATTTTTTACTATATTAATATTAGACCTGAAGGAAATTATTATTTTGAAACCTCCGTTAAACATGATTTTTTTTTTCCGTCAAGTGATCACGTGGATTTCTAAAACAAGATGCACATGACTTGGATAAATTAGAAGGATAACAACAAAAAGCACTTATCTCCATCTTCCTTATCTCGCTGCCTCCTCCTCTACAGCGTCGTCTGTGCAACCTTGGTATTGACTACCATAAAGGATCGCGACAGTAAGCGTCACACTTCTTTATGTACCAAACTTCATAGCTGAAAAAGACTCTGGCGAATAAGTGCTGATTGAAGTCCGACGAGGTGGTCTGAGCTCTCTTATCCCTCGCTTGGCTTTCACCTCCCCAACTCAGCGATTTTGTTTTGAGTCAAATATTTCTTGCGCAATTCAAAAGTCTTACGAAATAGTTTTGGTTCTTGAATTTGTTGTCATATATAATTTCACTAGATCTGTCACTGCTACGATTTGTGTTAGATTTATTGAACCACGGGAGTAGCATTTTTGGTGAGCCCCATAATTTTGTTTTTAAAGAGACAGAGGTAACAATGAAGATATAATAGGTAAAATATGGTAATGATTTCTTGTGGAAGTAGGGACGAAGCCACAACAGTTCCAGTGGGTCAGCTGACCCCATGACCCCACTAGAATTTAAAATAATAATAATATATACATGGATTTTATTTTTATTTTAAATTATTTTAATGAAATTGACTCCACTACAAAATATAATTTTAAACTATGAGTCAATTAATTAACTTTAATTCAATAAAATTGACTTGTTTTCTATTCTTATCAAAATAAAATTACACTGATAGTGTGTGTTTTGTGCATGTTTTTCTCTTTGTTCTTAATCCAATTTTGAGCATAATACTGTTAAATTGCCCCCGTTTCCATCCTTTTTGCATATCTGGACTAGAGAAGAGAAAGATGCAGAAATATGCGCTTCTCGGATGGATCTCCGCTGGAACGTCAAGCGTCGAGGCCTAGCTGCCGTGCATCTGCAGATGCTTACAATTCCGATGCACAAAAGGAAACTCCCGAAGAGGAATCCTAGCGGATTCTGCCTTCCATTCCCGTGAATCTTCCATTCAAACAGAAGATCTATTTTCATTTTGTGTAATTCCCTTAGATTTAAGATTTTCCCTTTTTATATTTTCTATTTTTAGAATTTCCTTATTTTGTATTTTCCCTATAAGACTCTAGGATTTTAGAGTTTTAGGAGACGGCTTTTGCTCCAGAATTTCTTCCACCTTCGGACATGAGTTCTTCTATTTTCCGCATCCAGTGACCCATTTCCATTTTGTAATAAAGCTCCGGCCGGTAATATTCAAGAGTTTTTATCATCTTGTCTTTCTTTTTAATTATGCAATTCAACTTTATTATTTGTTTTACTGTTAGCATGAGCGGCTAAGCTCTCTCTTCCTAATAAGGATAATTCGAAGGTTGCTTAGGATAGTCAAGAGGTCAAATCGGGGTTAATAAACTCTTTATTTGTACTTGCTTGCTTGCCGTTATCTTGTC
The DNA here is from genome assembly GCA_002752925.1 of Viola pubescens var. scabriuscula. NCBI lineage: Eukaryota > Viridiplantae > Streptophyta > Magnoliopsida > Malpighiales > Violaceae > Viola > Viola pubescens. Next base: position 1,582 of record NBIL01152161.1, on the reverse strand, counting down.
AATTTATCTAAGATTAATTAGAAGCTTGATCAACTATTAATTAAACCTAGTTAATTACAGTCATCTCTGTAGTAATAGCTAACGTGATGCTGCAGAGTAGAGTAGACAACTAGTTCAGAGTCATCACGTCGAACTGGTTCAATCTGACTAGGGCAAGCAGCCAACTAAGGTAGTGCCTCGAACGTACTAAGTGTCTCGCCCTAGGTGTGTCTTTCCTCTCCTTAATGGGCCTCTGAGTATTGTCTCCATAAAAGTACCTTGGAGGACGGCAGAGCGTCAAGGTTATCCCATAAACGCACATTGGGCTAACTTCTCGTACGAAGGAAAGAAGGGGGCCTAAGCGTGCGTATCTGGCCCCTATAGCTCACCTATGAACCAGGAGTGAAATACCACTACGTCAATGACTGACTAGGCTTAGATGCAACCGAAGATGAACCTTTGCTAGGAACCTTTCCCTTCTGATTTTATATCTTCATTTATTCTGCTTTATTTAGTTTTAACTAATCAACAACTCTCAACCCCCCCCTTGTGTTACTGTTTCGATTTGTTTGTCTCCGTCATACATCCAAGCGAGTGTCTACCCTTAGTCCCTGTGTTCGACCCTGTTACCACTTTACGCAATTTTAATTGTGCATTAGGCATCAGGGTTTATTATTATTTTTTACGACTTCGACAACCGGTCAAATTTTGGCGCCGTTGCCGGGGACTAACAGTACTGATTTCTTTCTTTTGTTTGTATGACTAGGAGATCTACGCCAAATCTTATACCATTCGATCTCGAACTCACAAGGACAGAAAGAGGACTTAGAAGACATGTTAGGGGACCATCCTCAAACAACAGATAAGTTCTTGCCCTAGTCCTCGAAAGAAATCTCTCTAACCTAGACAATCTCGGCAGTTTCTTCCGTCAAGACCTAAACGCTAAAGATTTTGTTATCCCAGAAACCCCCATCATGGTTGAACAACCAAACCATTAATGATCTTGTTAGTGTGTATTTTATGTATTTTTTCCCTTCTCTCTTAGTCCAATTTTGATCATGATACTGCTGATTTGCCCAAGCCAAGGCAGAATCAGAGGATGAGTTCCCTCTGTCAAGGAGGAAGAGGAAAGTTGATTAAGCCAAATTACAACAGGATTTACTATGTATTTCTCTGCCCTTTTAGAATGATATACTATTGATTACAGTGGTTTTCATCCTAATTCCGCAGAAAGTACATTTTGGAACTTGATCAAGAGAAAGTAGCGAAAAAGGAGTATTTCAGGAACAATTGGTACAACTATCAGAATGAAGAGCCAAGAGCTTGCAAAGAAGCCATATTACGACCTCCCTTGACCAAGGAACCTTTCCTTGGCCAAGCCTCCGGTCCGAAGAAGTAATCTAGGACGGCGATTTCGGCAGTCAAGCTAGTCATGCCCCGTTGTTCAGCGATATTCATGGACGTGTCCAACGATGATTATCTTCCTATTCAAGCATCCTTCTGCGAGGAGAAGATCTATCATTTAATACAATTTCAGTTTTATTGGGATTTAGTTTCCCTTTAGATATTTTCCCTTTTTATTTGCCTTGATTCTAGGAGAGTT
>NBIL01152123.1:0-10990 GCA_002752925.1 Viola pubescens var. scabriuscula | reverse complement strand
TCCTTGCAATTAAGCACCAAGTTTCTCCATCTTTCGATGAATTCAGTGACAGGTTCATCTTTCCTTTGTTTCGTTCCGACCAATTCTGGTAGGCCAACAATCCGTCGAGTTCTATAAAAGTGAGTTAAGAAGTCTCTTTCCAACTGGTCCCAACTATCGATTGACCCAAGCCTGATATCAGTGTACCATTTAAAGGTCATGCCTTTCAGTGATCGAACGAATTGCTTCACCATCATATCCCCATAAGTTCCTGCATTGTTGTAGGTCTCTATGAAGTGAGCAATGTGTTGCTTTGGGTTCCCTTTCCCCTCGAATTGTTGGAATTTTGGAGGCTGATACCCCACAGGCAGTAGCAGTTCGTCTATGCGCCTTGAGTATGGCTTCGCGTAACCGAGAGAAGATTGTGAAGTTCCTCTATATTGAGCACGGATAGTGTCGGCAGTCATCATCTGCAGTTGTTGAACTGTCAGATTTGCGACAGGTGTCGCGGTGTTGTTGTTGTTGTTATTCAGATTATTCACCAAGATGAAGTCTTCATGGTATTTTCTCTATCGTTCTCGCTCAGCATTCTCATCACCAGTAAACCCTCCGCTAGAGTTCGGGTTATTTGATGAGCCTGGTTGACTCGTCAACTTAGCTGTCAAGAAAGTTATTTAGGCATCTTTCTCTGCCATAGCCTTTGTCATATCGTCAATTGTTGCGGACATCTCTTGAAAACGTGCCTCAATATCTTGACCAACTTCAATGACCATTGCCGCAGCAAAGGGTTCAGAAGACTCTGAGCTGTAGTCTGCCCACCTCCTAGTTGGAGTATTTCCAGAAGTAACTTCAGCCTCAGATTCTCCACTCGGGTAGTAAGAGTCTTCAGATCTGGTTTGGATCTCTTCGGTGACCTTTCTTCTGGGCTTTTCCCTACGAGAAAACCCTACGAGAAAATTGCTTCAACGGTGATACCAACTGAGATCTTCCAGCTCTAGTGCGAGCACGTGTTGCTGGAAGACCTTCTTGAAGATCTTGAAGTGCTTCAGGGAAGGAGTCGCTAGTCTGACTTCTAATCAGGCGATTCATCGTTGGATCTTGATTTGATGAGTGTGATTCAAAAGATGAAAGGAGAGTAGTGTCCCACTAGGCGTGCCAGAAATTTGTACACAAAATTCCTCCGAAATAGGATAAAATTACACGTGTCAAATTACAAATGTTTGATTGTAGAATAAAGTGGTTCTTCTTCTTTTGATTCCTCTGATTAATGAATCAGTCTTCACTCCGGATTTGGATCTGGACTTGAGTTTGGTGAATGACGGACTTGACGAACTGGCCTTGAATCAGCTTGGAGTTCACGGTTGATTTGAGAAGAAACCGGCCTTGAATCTGCTTGTGGCTTCACGATTGATTTGAAAAGAAACCGGCCTTGAATCAGCTTGTGGCTTCTTGGTTGATTTGAGAAGAAACCGACCTTGAATCAGCTTGTGGCTCCTCCTTCTTTCTTGAAGATGATCTGCTTTTGTTCTTGATCTTCGCAGCACTTCTTCTCTCTAAAAGTCTTCCTCTCCACCTTCTGATGAAGCCTCTATTTATAGGCTCATAAGGGTAGTTTTGGAATTGGAAAGATGACATGCGTCTTCATCCTATTAGTCCAATATGTAACCTATGTTATTAATTAATTTGCATATTAATTAATAATTAAATATCAATTAATTTGATATTTAATCAAATTAATAAATAAATATAAGATGGGTTTTTAATCCCTCCAAACATGAACTTGCTGATGGGTTTCGACCGAATAAGCTTCATGGACTTCGGTGAATAGGCTTCATGGTTCTTTATAAACTGGGCCGAATATTTTAAAACGGGCTGAAATTTAGGTGTCTACGGGCTGTGTTGGTTTTACATCTCTTGTGCATTGTTGTTTTGTTATTGTAAGTTTGACAGGAACGTTGTGTACTTATTATGTACGTTAACGGGCTTAGTTTAAGTTGGAGCTCATAGTATGCATGCGTTGTAGCGTGCGGGAGCGGATGGAGCTCGTGTATTGTCATAATGCATAATGTTTGTAGTGACGTGCATCGGATTGCTATGTGATGCAAATGAACTGTTTTGGTTTTAAATGATCAAGTCTATGACAATAATAATATTGTGTTTTACTAATAAGTTGTTCCATGATGTTAACTTTTGTTTTTTTTGTTACGTGCAAATTAGGTGTAATTTCATCATTTAAGATCGGCTTGAATGGTAAGATAACACAGCAAATAGATGGACCTAGATATTACACTTCGTTTATAAATTTTAGCTCTTTTCTATACTTTTGTTTAGTGATGCTTCTCTTGAGGACAAGAATGGTTTGAAGGGAAGGGTATTGTTATTAAGATTCTAAGCTAAGTGGGCCTAGCCTGTTATCATTTGATATTATTGGGCCTATTATTAATAGCAATTTGGTGGGACTAGCCCATTACCTTAAACTTGTCATTTTACTTGGATTGATTTGCCAAGACGCAACACGCATCATCATCATGTATATACGTTGCCCAACAGCTAATTTTTTTTTCCAGAACTGTGACCTTTGCTCTTAATTATGTCTTTTGACTCATCTGCCATAAAGGATAGCAGCAACATATTGACACTAATTAATAAAGGAGATACGAAAGAACATAGAGCACAGCAAATTCAAAAATCAATTGGCATATAATTCGTTGATTGTTTTGATAATATATAATTTTAAATTCGAATTTCACCTTCGTATATAAAAACAAACTCAAAAGTCGATGAATATATAACTTATAGGAATAAAAATATGAGTAGAATTTCACGGGAGAAAAAAAAAGACAGACAAACAAACAAACAAACCCAAAAAAATCTACCAAGAAACGCGTCGTGAGTGTCGCAATTGTCCAATATATACCTTATTATGCAGTGGTTGAACACTCTCCTCCTCCACTCACAACAAACCTTTGCACCCTTTTCTGTTACCTCTCTCTTCAATCCTTAAAAAAGGAGAAAAAATCCTAAAAATCCTATTGGCTTTCTCTTGCCTCCCTCAGTCATAACAAAACCCTGTCAATTTGTTGACACCCACGCACCACTAAAGAACAAAAAAACAAAAAATGGAAAATCCAAACCACCCATTTTTCTCCATTCCCATTAAAAAAAAATCCAACATTAGAGATAAAAGGAAATACGTGGGAGATAGTCAAGTAGTAAGAAATTAGTTCATATCTAAATTAAATTTTATATTCGAGTCTGAAAAATGAAAATAACTATTTGAGTTTGAGAGAGTCAATTTTTTAAAATCCGACCATACTGAAACAAAATTAGTGAAAAATAAAAAATATACCCTCCTACCGGGAAAAAAATAAAATAATAATAATCATAATAAAGAAACCCTCACTCTGAAGTCTTGCAATCTATTTAAAGAACCCATCTATGTTTTCTTTACCATTACATGAAACACCAATCGCATCAAAATTAGACCATACTTTCTGCCAAAAGGTGCTCCAAAATTAGAACAAAGAAAATAATGTCTCCTCTGCTTCTTCTAGCCCTTCTCCTGCTGATAACGATGGCCTCTGCTTCAACTCTCCGGCCAGGATTCTACTCCACGACGTGCCCAGAAGCAGAATCCATAGTGAGAGATACGATGAAGAAGGCCATGATTAGGGAGCCGAGAAGCCTCGCCTCTGTTATGCGCTTCCAGTTCCATGATTGCTTTGTCAATGTAAATAAAAACAGAAAAAAAAAAGACTCAAACTTTCACCTACGTATGGCAAAAAGAACGTTACTTTACTGCCCATTTCTGTTTCATTTCATTTATTTTTCTCATTTCCAAGATCTCACTTCAGTTTTCTTTGATTCTTCTTCTTTCTTTTCTCTTTTTGGAATAAAAAAAATGAAGGGATGCGATGCTTCTTTGTTGCTGGACGACACACCAAACATGCTTGGAGAGAAGCTGTCTCTGTCGAATATAAACTCGCTGAGGTCTTATGAAGTAATCGATGAAGTTAAAGAAGAACTGGAGAACGTTTGTCCTGGAATTGTTTCTTGTGCAGACATCATCATCATGGCCTCTAGAGATGCTGTAGCTCTGGTAATTTCATTTAATTAAATCTCTTTCTCTGTTTAATTTATAAGTTAATTGCAGGGTCTTGTTTGGTTTGGTGTTCTTTGATCTTCTTTTGTGCCCAGATACAGAATCATTCTAACTTTAATGGTACTGTTATCAACTTGGGCACAAGAGATTGGAGGAATTATTGGGTCTTTTTGGCCACTCGCCGGATTTTCTGCGATATGGATCCTTTTTTGTTGTCATACTTTTGTCTTCTATTATCCAAACATTTCCAGAGGAAAAAATGAGTCATTTTTATACTAAAATATTACATTAGACACCAAAGAACCCTGTCCATAAAATAGTAGTAGCAGAGTGGGAATAATAATTGTTTCCTTGAAACCCACAATCCCTTCTGCATATGTAATGCCATTTGTCATACATTTCTTTTTTTCTGGTCAAAATCATCCCTTCTCCGGTCACTGCCCGGACTCCGGGAAGGACCCGAAGAAGAGCGGCAAAGTTTTTTGTCATACTTGTCTTTGTCAAATTGATTTTGGACCAAATTTGGCTGATTTTGTGTTGTTGTTTTGCCATTTGTCTTCTTGAATCATCATCAACCAGACTGGAGGACCTGACTGGGAAGTCAAGTTAGGGAGGGAAGACAGCTTAACAGCCAGCCAAGAAGACTCCGACAATATAATGCCAAGCCCAAGAGCTAATGCAAGTTTACTCATGGACCTTTTTGCTAAATTCAACCTCTCTGTCCAAGATCTTGTAGCCCTTTCTGGGTCTCACTCGATCGGCGAGGGGCGTTGCTTTTCGATAGTCTTCAGGCTCTACAACCAGTCTGGCAGCGGCAAACCTGACCCAACCATTGAGCCAAACTACAGAGAGAAGCTAAACAAGCTATGTCCGATTGGTGGGGATGGGAATGTGACGGGAGGGCTTGATGCTACACCAATTGTGTTTGACAACAGGTATTTTCAGGATTTGGTTGCTGGAAGAGGGTTCTTGAATTCTGATCAAACACTATACACATTTCCTCAAACAAGAGGACTTGTGAAGCTGTTTAGCCAAGATCAAGCTGCATTTTTTGAGGCGTTTGTTGATGGAATGATCAAAATGGGTGATTTGCAATCCGGGCGGCCTGGAGAGATTAGGTACAACTGCAGAGTAGCCAACAGCAGGCCTGTTAATGTACTGTTGGAGTCTTGAAGATTAATTACGTAAGGTTTTGTTAGTCAGCTACATAGAAATAGAGAAGGTGTGGAGGTGGATTGATTATTAATAAGAACAGGGATATTCAGATTTGAGACAAAATGGTTCTGGTTGGTGTGTGACTTCTTTTCTGCGCTTGTTGTATTGTGTTGTGTTGATTTTATTGCGTTCCGTTTTTATTTCTGTATTCCTGAGCTTAACGGGTTATGATTTAGTATTAATCATGTTCTTGTTTGTGTTTTGTTTTAGCTTTAACTTGTATATTATATCACCAATTTTTTTATGATTTGATCTCACCGTCAATTGTTGTTTGCAAATATTAAACATGAATTCCTTTTTGGATGTTGATAACGAGTTCTTGAATGCGACACATAAGATAGGACTTTGATTTTATAATGCAGAATAACTCTCAACCTATTCTAAGCGTACAACATTAAGATGCCTATGTAATAATGTACTCATCTTGCACCAACAAAGCAAAGTGGTGAGAAGTGGACAGCAGGATTAGTACTAAGGATTATCATTGACTCTGCTTTTCTTTAATTTTGCTCTTATTTTGATTCGAGCACTGCTGAAACACTCACATCGGTCATTTCGGTGACACGCAAGTTTGGGTCTTGCGAGAGTGGTCCATGCTATCAACTAAGCAGAATAGCAACAAGACCACCACCCACCATGAGACGATGCATTGCAGACCAACATTTTATCTCCACACGTACTTGCTTTTCTGTCAAAAACAGACATGGAAAATTCTACTTCATCTTAACTTTGATGAGTGGATTGATGACCACTGATGCCCTTACAAGTAGGCCTCAACGGCTGATATCTTGGTGAAAACTTTGTGGTATCAATAGTGTTTACACTTTTTATACCCAAGTCTGCTTCACCCAATAAATGCCAAACCAAAATGCTGTCCCACTAAATTTTGTATTAGAAATCTAATCATATATTTTTTTTGTTGTTAAAAAATGTTATCTTTGGCTTCCATTACGAACACTAACCTCACTCAAAGCTTTTTTCAGACCTAAAATATATTGATTCTCTCAACATAATTTACAACATCTCCTACGCTAACTAAAAACATGAGTTAAGGATGGATAAGTTTTCTTAGCTCTCGTCCACCTCGACTACAAGAAGAGGACAGGGAACCGACATATGATTTTGTGTCTGAACCACAAATGTTCTGAAGCTAACTACTAATCTTATCAACAATGGCTCAACTCACTATATTATCCTCAACAAGTAATAACTTCTTGCTTGGAGTTGAATAACCTAATCTAACAGCCTCTCTCTTGAACTAAGCTATAAGTGGTTCATGAAAATTTAAACACTCCTTAGGTCTGAATCAAATTTGAGTGAATTCTAGTGAATATGAATGTACAACAAATGAATTGCAGAAGTCAGAACAAAAAAACAATTTTGATAAGTGAAACCAAAATTTGGAAAAGGCCAATGTACAACTCATTTTTCCAGAGATGAGAAATGCCAAAGTTTGAAAAGATTAAAATTGCTATATCGATTGATCGGCTCCACACCAACACAGACCGGCAATAACCAAAGTTAAACACATGAGATGAACCTGACATTAGGCCCCATATATTTTATTGGCCTAATATTAATCACATGCAAAGAATCATACAGCTAGAACAAAGCAGGCAGCACATTAAAAGCCTTGTACTAGTAATCTATATTACATAGCGATACCATCACTCCAGGCACGTAACATTATAGAACACAAGGACCATTATTCCATTTTCCAAACCACCATTCTTTGCATATTGAAGGCTGAAACTATTAACACCAGAAGAAAAAAAACTAAGCAAAACAACTAGCTAATGACCATGACTGAAAGAAGTGTAAACTGGAAGCAGTAAAGATAGACAGCAGACAAACGGGCATGACACAGACATCCTAAGGATCACTACACTAAATTTACTGATTTTCTAATGCTTGAGCAACACAACACATAATCATCCTGAACCAGAAACAGAATTTCCACAAGCAAACTTTACCGACAACTAACAAGAATAGCAAAAGTGCACAGACATTAAACACACATCAAGATTGGAAAATTGCGCTGCAAATGTCAAGTGCACAGAAATTGAGCATGAGTTTCTGGCTGCGCAAGGGAGTTAGTCACTAAGAAAATAAAAACATCATAATGCAGACTCGCAAAACATCAAAATATAATTTACCAGAATCCAGGTGCATTAACTTTAGATGATATCAAAATAAAGAGCTAATCCCACAACATTTTCAAAAAAAAAAACAAAATCTCACGTCTTAAGCTGACATAATAACCATCCAAATTAACTGAATCCCAAGAACAGCCATGATTACCTCAACCTAATATTAAGAAATTTAGTACCGACATCACTGTTGGACCAAATCACAAGAAGGCCCTAGCCCAAGCCTAAGCCTAAGCTACCACAGATGGCTTAGAGGCAGAAGATAGTCTGGATCTCTTCTTGGCCAAGCTCTCACTGCGGCGATCACGCTGCTCCTTCAACCTCGTGGCGAGGAGTTTCTGATAATCAGCAGCTTCAGATTTGGCCTTAGCAACTCTCTTCTTCTTCTCTGCAATTCTAGCACGCTTCCTCTGTAAAGTCAGTGGAGTGACCAGCCTCTGAATTTTGGGTGCTTTGCTAACCTCTTTGCCTGCCAACCCCAAAAGAAAAAATTAAGTCATTTGTCTAATTCGAAAATGATCTAAATTTTTATCTTTGGTGATAAAAACTTATTGGTGACTGACCAGCTTTGTTTGTAAATGTTCGGCGGTATGTGTTGACATACTTCCTTACATCATCCTCCTTTGATAGGTTAAAGAGCTTTCTGATCTTTGATGCTCTCTTAGGACCTCTCATTCTTGGCTTCTCAACATCCGTAAGCCCAGGAAGTTCATTGTCACCCTTCTTAACAATAACCAAGTTCAAAACGGAGAGATCCTGACTAACAATGCATCCACGAACAGACTTCCTTCTACGTTCACCATTACGCCTTCCAAATCCACGAAAGCAAGGGGTGCCTGTTCATTGAACCATTGCACATAAGTTTTACCATTCAAAAGGTGTGGATCTTCTAAACAACAAAACTCAATCTCTACATGAACCAAAAGCACAGAGAAGTTAAGGCCACAAACCTCTGTGAAGCAAAAGACGAACACGACCAGGAGTTAGAACTCCCTGCTTCATTGGAAAACCTTGTTTGTCACAGCCTCCCATAATCTTAAACACATAACCTTTGAACTCCTATAAAACACATTGAAATGGATCACCATATGAAAACAAAAACAAATACCAGAGCTGGGAAAGCAGTGTGGATTGGAGAACTAGCATTAAGTAAAATTGCACCTCGCCAATAGCATCTCCACTGACTTCTTGAGAGATCCTCTTGTCAAAGAAAGCTCGGCTGGCATAAAAAAAAACATTAGCATTAGTCCTATTCGAATAATAAGGAAGCTCCTTGGGTATGCATTTCAGAATTGCACGCTGAATATGATAAAAGTCCGGACAGTCATAAGTAGTTGTGTTTATCATGTAAAGTAGAAACACAAGATTTCCAACAGATTGATGAAGAATAGCAATCTTAATCTACACTCTAAAAAATTCATTGTACATAAATGGCCCAAAATGTGCAATAAGCATCTAAAATCAAAGCTTTAGGGCAGAATATTTAAATAAATATCTCAATGTGTAAAAACCACTTTCTAATTAACATCAATTAGAAATTCATTAACAACACCGAATCGCATGCAAACTTCCCATTTCGCAAATAGATTCCACAAATCCCAGCAACCACGCCACAATTCCACATAACCAACAGAGAAATAAAAACCCTAACTCACAAATTATCACATGAAATAAATAGAAATGGGTGAGGGAGAGAGAGAGAGATCCTTACAGTTTCTGGTCATCGTCGATCTCGAGCTTCTTCTGGCAGCCAGTAGTTGGATTTGCGATATTGAACTGCATTCCATCGGAAAGCAAAACAACATATCAGCTAAAGTACGTTTCTGATAAGCGAGAAGAAGTAGGAAGCATTAAGGTGTTGAAACCGATACCTTCATTTTGGCGGGTCAAGAGTGCTCGTCGCCGCAAAGCACAGATGCGAGTGAGTGGAGAAAAATGCTTCTCCGGCTTTGAGTTAGCTGTTAAAGCTTCTTCTGCGTGCAGCGGATTAGGGTTTTAGAAGTGGCAGTAGTTTGTTTTATATACTCCAGTGGGTAGAAATCCTGTGCGGTCGAGAGTATGTAAATGATTGTATGAGTTGTGCTGATGAATGACACGTGCCTTCGATGGAGAGATGGTTGGTGATTAGGGTCGGTGTTTGGTTAAGTACGATGGATGGCTGTGGTATACTATTTCTTTCGAGGCTGGGCCGCTATTTAGACTGCCAGCTTGGGAAGGTTTGGGCTGAGTGATGTTCATACCGCAAGCCCAAATAATGTACAATTAATTGTTTTCAACCCAAGTACATAATTTCCACTTATTTTCTGTCAAAAAAATGTCCTTTTTATCAAATCAATAAATTAATAAATCATAGTAATGTTTTTATATAGGTAGAAGTGATATTGGAATTCTGAGACTTTTGGTGATATTTTGCCACTAGCAGACAATCAATGGACTGGACTGCGTACATTATCACTAGTATCAAACATTAAGGAACAAAAAGATCTAAGATGTAAAAATAAGGAGATTTTTATTTCAATACATTAGGTAAAATGACAAAATTGTAAAATTAAAAAATAAAATTTAAAACTATATAAAAAATATTAAATATTTCAATCTAATGGTAGAGTATCAACGGATACTTATGTTAGAATCCCACCTACACTTTAAAAAAAAAAAATTGTACATTATTTTTAAGTTTGAGAAGTAGGACAATTTTTTACTACACCCAAGTTCGGTTGGATAAGTATAACATTTACTATTTAATCAAAAACCTTAAGATGATAGTTAAAAGAAAATTCTACAAAAAAATCTCAAAGCTTTGCCTAAGCAACGAGTGACATATGAAATGTCTTTTTTTTTTTATCTTTAGATTAGACGGTAAAATAATAGCTTAAGGCACCCGTCAGTCCCTCCTGTTAATGTTTTCATTTTTGTTGGTCTATTTTTTAAAAATTGTTCGATTCAGTCCCCTCAGTTAGCTCCATTTAGGGGTGGCAAATGGGTGGGTATGGATAATGATTAATGGGTATGGGTGGGTATGGGTATCATATCTATTTATTACCCGTATAATTTTTTAAATGGGTACCCAACCCATTTATATTCATACTCACTCAATAAATACAATTTTTTTTTTTTTTGAAACACTATGTTTGACTAAAAATATATAAATTTTGACAAAGTTTGACTATGTGACTCGGTTTTGATTATGTGACTCGGTTTTGATGATTTTGACCATTTAGACTCGGGTTTTATCGTTTTGGCTCGGGTTTGACCATTTAAGCTTGGGTTTGACCATTTAGGCTCGGGTTTGACCATTTAAGCTCGAGTTTGACCATTTAGGCTCAGGTTTGACCTTTTAAGCTCGGGTTTGACTGTTTAGGCTCGGGTTTTACCGTTTTTGCTCGTTTCTTACCATTTTTTACGATTTTGGCTTGTTTTTTACTTTTTTTGCTCGTTTTTATAGTTTTGGCTAATTTTTTACCAGTTTTTACGAGCTACTCCACCTCCATTTCTTACTTTCCACACTTGCTATAACTTGACAGTACCAATTTACTCGTACAAA
>NBIL01152046.1:0-10355 GCA_002752925.1 Viola pubescens var. scabriuscula | reverse complement strand
CGGTCAGAAGTGCAATGGGACTTAGATCAGTCTGGAGTGTACACCATTAGCTCGTGGAAAGTGGGGTTGGAAGCGGTTTGGCATGGAGAGGGTGTCAACGTTCCCCTTCGTGATTGTTGGAAGGCTAAGGTGCCTCATAGAATCAGCTTCTTCCTGTGGCTTTCTCTGCAAGGCCGCCTCGCAACTCGTGATTATCTCTCGCGTTGTCACATCCTCTCGGCTGAGGAGAACATGTGCCCCATGTGTTCGACGCATGAAGAGACCATTCATCACATGCTTCTTCATTGTAGCGTGGCAAATTCGCTTTGGGAGCAGGTTTCTACTTGGATGGGCTGTCACTGGGTCAAACCTAGGGAGGTGAAGGACATGTGGGAATTATGGCCGTCCCTTCTGATTGTGCGGTCGAAATCTGTGAAAGCTATGTGGATATCGCTTCTAGCAGCTATCCTTTGGACCTTATGGTTACATCGCAATGTTGTCATCTTTCGGCAAGGAAATCCGTGTTACAGCTTAATCAACGCAGCTTTTGATCACTGGCAACATTGGATCCACAACAACGATTCCAAGTTCCCCTACACGGCGACTCAGATGGCGCAAACTTCTGATTGGTTGTACAGGTGGGGGTGATTGCAGGTGGGGGGTCTGTGCTGTGGTGTGGGTTGTGTCGTAGCAGTCTGCTGGGTGGCTGGGTTTTGGGTAGTTCCAGGATTTGGTAGCTGTCATGTGTAAGTAGCTTGCTGGTTTTGGGTAGTTCAGGGGCTGGCTGCAGTTGTGTGTATGCTGGGCATTTCATGCATTTCATGCAGCTTGAGGTGTCTGTCCGGCGTGGCTTTGCTATTGCAGAGTTTCCAGTGCCGTTATGGTCATGATCTTCATGACATTTTATTAATAAATATCAGCTTATTGAAAAAAAAAAATCAATTGTCATAACTTTTCATGTTAGGTTTATGTCTGATTAACCTAGATTCTAATCTGAAACCGTCATTCTTTTTTGTTACGACAACCCTCTTTTGGGTCATTAACAAACTAGAGAGAATAATATTTAGGTTCAAGCCCCGATTGACAACTGAGGTGTCTTGACTTTTAATTGTCTTCCCCTAGTCAACAATCAATCAATTTAGTAAACCCTTTAACTAGCAAAGTGCTAGTTGATTAGGAATCATCTCTAAGCGTACCTGAGATGGTTTTGATACAGGAGGGAAGTAGGAGTCCTAAGTATACCTTAATTCTATAGCAATTTTGTAGACTATAAAGGAATATTTGTGCATCAATGATCGAATACTTATGAATCGTAACTTGCATTAGCCTTTAATATGAATATTTTATCTGATTGTTTGTTCTTGACTAGTTTCTTATCAAAGAATATGGACTTTAACTTGCTTAAATTATTTTTTCAATTCTTAGTTTTAAACAAAAACCCTCCATTCTACTTAAGTGTTTAAATCTTGTCTTATCTTATTTTAAGGCTGCCCCTTCTCTGTGGATCAAATATCTTACCATTATTTGCAATCTTTTGTAGGTATTATTAATTTATATTTATTTTTTACGGTCTCAATGCCCATCAAAATCTTATTAGTTAGACGATGTTTGTGTACATACTGAGATGGAAAGCAGGGAGTAGTATATAATTTTCCTACAAATTGACCCCTTATTTATAATTTTAATTATTCATGATAAACAAGAGAAAAAAGGAAATTATTTGTACGCACTTGTCGCTTTAATTTATCCATATATAGGATGGTTGATCATCATCGATTATCATTCTTGTTTTTTTTTTTTTAAAAAAAAGAGTAACATGCATATATTGCAAAAAAAGAAAACTTCTTATAGCGCACTTGGTGCATGCAGCATTGATAACTTCACGTGTACCAAAAAGAAAATGTGCAATGTAAGAAAAAATAGATAATTGCCACGTATTTTCATTTCTTACCTTCCTTTAATTAGAAAAAAAAAGGTAAATAGCTACAAAGAATAGGGTGAGTAAATTAATTTATCATATCCGACCGATTAGAATCTGAATTTTTTTATTTAATTCGAACTAAATATAGTTGATTATTGTTCGGTTAGAGTTGGTGAGATCCGATATTGAACCGATCAGAACAACAAAAACTGAATAATTCAAATTTTGGACAAAATGCTTCCATTTTTAAGTAGAAAAATGCTTGAGATACTAACTATTTTACTAACAAAACTGTACTAATTGATGTGTGAAGATATAATTGAGGTTTATTCCTTCCTAATTAGGTTATATTTTTTTTTTTTTAAATAAATAACTATGAAGTTAATGTGAAGATGACACGTGTACTTTTAATATATAAGTTAGTAAAAGTGTTAGTATCCCTAGCACTACTCTTCATGTATAATTTGAACTAAAGTCTTGAAATATTTGGTTTTTTCTAACGTAAAACTGATATGAACTAAAATTATCAAATTTGGTCAGTTACTAATTGAGGATCTGAATTCAAATCCGACCGAATTATTTCGGTTGTAATTCGGTTAAAAATAATTAAGTATAATCTTATCAGAAATCGACCTAGATTAAACCAAATTCATCCCATGCTCACCCCTAATAATAACCAATGTTTTCCTATTGTAGGACAATCTTCGCATGGAAATTGCATCTTGATAATGTTAACAAATAAAGAAATGAACAAACAAACACTGGCCTTTGTGTAATTAGGAAATTTATCCATTATTAACTTAAGTTTTAGTTCAAATCTACCTAAATCATGATTATACTAAAATGAAACTTAATTATTTCATACCTGAGAAAAGTAGAAAGAATATCCGAGAAATGAATTAACAAAATACATGGGCTAAATTAACGGGAGTGGAATGCGGTGCGACCACAAAATGGAGGTACACGTCACGGGGATGGTGACGTAGAGATCATTCTAAAATAAAATAATCAGAACTATCCAAACCAAGGAAACAGATGCAAATGATTGTGAGTTCTAGGATTAGGGTTTTTCCCAAGGTAGGAATTTTTGGTTAGGTGTGTGTTATGGATGATGTTATACAAAGAGTGACGGCTTGATATTCCTCTTTGAGACCAATAATTTTTTCTGTCATCTTCCATCCCTACCTTTAGCTAAACCATCTCCTCTCTTCTCCCTTTCTAGTGCTAATTTGTCCTTCCTCTTCATTCACTTCCATAAGTTATGGGCTCTTTATGGCACACATTTTCGTGTCACACTCAATTCTACTATTCGTAATTCACCGATAAATATTCAAACTCGAAATTTATAATAAATTATTAATTGTTTATATTTTACCGAAAGTACTGCTATATTATAAATTCACTTTTTAAAAAAAGAAGTCTTAGTTGATACATAAATATCTACAGACTATTACAATCGATACTCTTAACTGTTAGGACGATTACATGAGTGTCATATAATAGTGTCAATTGGAAGATATGTATATATATGTTAAGATGTTTTTTATTTTATTACAATGTTAAGTTGTTGTAATTGGTGGTCCCAAACTTGTACAATATTGGTAGCTAGCTAGCTATATTATGCATAATATCACAAATGTCATCATGTACACTGCCCTATCAAATCTAGCCGAGTAAGCCAAAAAGAAGCAGCAAGAGCCTCGGTGGCATTCTCTATGTTTTACTTGGAAAGGTTGTTCTAATTATAAAATTATATTAATTTAATGTACAATGTTGTCATCCAAATCATAGATTAATTTATTAATTGTGCAATTGATACATAAGTCGATAAAATTAATTTAATATATATTTTCCCCTAAATGCATTTATTATTTCAATGATCCTGCAAGATTTGCACATTCCGTCGACAAGTACAATATTAATTTTCAATTATAGAAAATAGAATCATTCTAAAACCAAAATAAATCAGAGAAAAAAAGGAGGAATCGGGAGCCAGGAGAACTAATTGCCCCCTTATCCGCGGCAAGAAAAATTGCATGGTTGATTTTGCATATTATATATTTAATTTTGATATTTTTTCACTATAAAATATCTTTTTTTAACATATTGAAACTATTACCAAATTCATTAAAAAAATATTTAAAATCATACTTTCACATAAATATTTATCTTTGTTTTTTTCTTTTCAAAATATATTAATTATTTTATTCAATTTGTATTTGTAGTTTTAATTAATACTGTTGAACGAGTCTTAGCATATAGTTAGCTTGTATATAGGATTATTTGATATCCTGATTTGTTGTATCTCCTTAGTATTAGGAAGATTAGTTGTTGATATTATCTTCTCTTTTTCAAGTTTTGTATCTGATACTTGCCTATATAAATGGCAACTAATCAATGGAATGATACACAAAAGTTTTCCCAGTTTCTCATTTCCAGTTTCACATGGTAGCGGACTCGTTCAACAAATACTTTTATATGACAAACCTTGCCATCACACGCTAACATATATTTAATTCTTCATCAAAGTAACGATGACATTTTAAACTTTTTCTACTCCTTTTACAATTTAATAGTACTTTTATAATTATTTTTTCCAATCGCACACCAACGCAATGCATAACAATACAAGAAAAACGTGGTCAAACCTTGTATGAATTTAATTTTAATTGAATATGAGGAGTGATAGGATTCAAACTCCTAATTATTTGGTCATAAAAGTTCCACTACCACATTAAAGAATCAATGCATTCAAAAAATTGAGGGTAAGTTATATTTGGGAGTTGGCATCGGTGGATCAAGAGTAGGGATCCTACTTTTCCTTACTCTCCCACGCAGATGATCATCTCTTCAGTGTGGTTGAAGACGTGGAATCGGCAGGTGGTGTAGGTTGTGTTGTTTGTAGTCGTGTCTTGATGTAGTTCTGGATCTCTTTGTGTTGCGTGCTGTTCGTTTTCTTGAGTAGCTGCTGTTGTTCAGCCATGCCCCTCATGGCCTTTTAATTAATATCATCAGCCAAAAATTTGAGGGTGTGATAATCAACTTTTTCGGACCTTGAAATTAACCTGAAATTATGACTAATATGTTTTCCTGCGAAAGGTGATCGATCCGGTTCAAAGTATACTTTACGAAAAAGACTTTTGACAAAATTGGCAGCTGATGGTGTGATGAGATGGGTGAGTCGGTGACTCATACCGTTATACCGTTATCAACTAATTACATATACAATTATTTTTCTGATCATTAAAGAATTCCAGCTTAATTAAACCATCTATCTTATGCACATATATTTGTTTTTTTTATAAGTTGATCAACTTTGAAGAGATCTCTAAATTTTTCGCCACTAAATTAACTCTTGCTCTTGCGTCCGCGATATACAATCATTTTATAACTTTTTAAAAATCGGAAAATATCAAAGAAACTAATTAATGAAACCTCAAGAAACCTTATAATTTCAAAAAAGAAAAAATAATTGAAAAACAACCAAAATTTGACATTTTCATGTTTAGTCTTTATCTAGAAATACCTCATTAAGTATTCATGTACCTAATACCTTACATCCTTAAAATTCTTTTAAAAGAGTGTATATATATATTACTAATTAATTAGCATCATCTATTACCATTAAAAGAAGTTTTGGTTAGTTGAAATGAGAGCTGATCTGGGAAATAAGATGTGGCACTCTGATGAGTTGATACATGGTTATTAATTAGTCAAGAACGATTAGAAATTAAAACTTTTTGTCATTTTCATTGATTATATATATTAAATAGCTTAATTTGCTGATGTACCCACATCAAAAGATTCGGATGGTAGCTTGAAAACGTGGGACATTGTTAACTACAAGTATAAGCCTTCTTGATCGATCAAGCAGCCTTGGGTCTTGATAGAGAGATCAATTATATCAAATCACAAAATAAAATAAAATATAAATCAGTAATAATTAAAAACATTTATTATAAAACTGCCAAAACAACACTCTCACAAGCTACTCTCCTCTTTGCACTAAAAATATAAAACTTCAATCATATAAACATAATTAAATTAAGTAAGTCAATAAGGGATCGACTTGTCCATCCTTAACTAAAATCTTGGATGAGTCGTGTCTTATAAATGAAGCAAATCATATATACTAAAAAAGTCATGATTTTTTGAGACCCAATAATATTCGAATGAAATTAATCTTTTAATTGAAAGTGCTGATCGAGACACTTGGGTATGATCAAGAATCTCCCGATTAGCTCCAATGCTACAGCTAGCTACTAGCCAGGTTGCTTCGGGTTGAATGCAATCTAAACCAAGAAAAATACAGTCAACAACAGTTTACCATGCATATGTGTGTATATATATTGTCGACTACAATAGCTATAACAACACACAAAACCAAGGAAACACACAAAATCATATCGTGAGCAGTATGACGTTGCACACGTGGAGCCGCGCTCGTGGCGACAGCTGGCGAAGAACATGTATAATTTTGAAAGCAATGGGTATAGCTAGCTTTCTCATTAATTTAATTGGAAAGCGTGTATGTACCGAATGATATGTATGTGTATATTGGAGCTATAGTGCTAGCTACTGTCGGTATTCTATATGGTTGGTGTGTTGTGGTCATTTTTTATGCCATGCCAACAAATTGATTTGCGCCTCAAATGCGGAAGCCCCATAGCGACAAGACACATTAATGGCGTACGTGATCCATCTTGGCCACTCTATTAGCATATATCCATCCTAAAATAATTTTGGCTAATTTTACGACAATTTTTTTTTTAGCAATCGGTTTAATTCAGTTCAGTTTGAAATCTTATGATAATATTATACCAGGTTTTGATGTCTCGGGAAATGCAAAATTCAACTTTTTTTTCTTTCCTAGTTAGTATATTGATAAGTATTTTTTAAGTGAGTTTCTCCAAATATTTAATTATCTGAAATTTAATTTATAACACATCACATAAAAATACACAACGAAGCATCAATTAATAAATTTGCTATACATTGAACCACAAATGAAATTCTCAAGCATGAAACCAACAACAAATATCAACTTTTACATCAGTATATAAGGTAAACATATTGATTATATATCGGTCTAGATAATGATATTTTTTTCGTGGTTGTATTCGTGGGGAGGATTGAGTTAGTTTAGCTAGCTAATTTTAGTTCCAGGCTGTTGGTTTTCTCTCAGCTTTGGGCTTGTCTTCTGGTTCTTCTGTTTTCTTCCTTGTCATGTTCTCATGACTTTAATAAAATTATGTCATTGCCTATTAAAAAAAAACATATTAATTATATAGAAATTAAATAATTATTTTTGAAAAATTAAGTTTTATGATGAATTTCTATTATGGATTATATCTTTTCGAATCCGGAAATATATAGTTTCAGTTCGGAAAACATGAATTGTTTTAAAGAAAATTTATCATATACAGTAATCAATATTAGTATTATCTAATGACCCACACGGTGTCATGATTACATTAGAGAAAACAACTCGTACGTAGCAGTCTTGGCATTAATAATTATTTGCTCCTTCTAAACCCTAGCAAGCCAGCTAATCTCTCATTTCACTGTAGCTACTAGTTTCCTCGAAAGCTACCCTTCAAAAATAATTAATGAAGTTAGATTAACATAATTATTAGTTGTTAAGAAAAGAGAAATCAAGGCAAATTAATTAACTTTGATAACAAACACCAATAATATCATACCTAAGCTAGGACCGAACACTAGTCGGCGGGAGATTTAACATATAATTAATCCCAAGTTCGAAACTCATAAGCATAATACGATAAAAATATTCAAACTCGAAACTTTGCTACTTTTACTATACAAAGAATATCTCTAAATTACAATTATGGATACGAATTTTACATGTAATTAGGAGACACGAAGACGCGTGTCTTGGATTGCATGGTAGTGGACAAATATTGACAAAAAACAACATTTTCAGAGGAAGTTATCAATCATATAATGTGTGTTAGTGTCAATATAAGATTCTACGTAAATGTCCTACCATCTTCTCCTCTATGATTAACTTAATATTTTCTCTTTTTAAGAAAGATGAGGAAATGTAGAGCTACTGGCTAAGACCTACTAGATGTATAACCACCAATCGGGAAATTGTATAATACAATAACAAAAATGAAAATGTTTCATCAAGGAGTTTTGATTGGATTCTTGATTTGGCTAATGGAATCCACATGTCCAATCCAATCCCCAATTATTAGTGTACGAACATTTTTGTTACACGGTGTATACGTGTGATGGGTACGTACGTAGCCTATGGCATTTGATCTCATCTTACTATCTTAGTCTTACCTTCCCTTCCCCCTTCAACTGCGCCGCCGCCGTCTTTACCTCGTAAAAGAAAACTCTTACTCACACCTACACCAATCAATTAAGCCCGTCGTATCTAAATGATATATACTCCCTTCGTTGTAATTTAGTGTTCCATTTTTTGAGATGTTAATGATACACAAAGGTATTCACATATGCTAAATGTGCTTACTTAGTCCAATAAAATAGATTTGAGTGAGATTTATTTAATGATCGATTGAAAGTAATTTTTATTGTTGAAATTAGAATGGTGTTACGTGTAATTTTTAGATAGCATGAAGTATTAAAAATTTAAATCAATCATTTTTTTTATGGGTGTATAAATAAAAAAAAGAACACTAAACGGAACGAAATGAGTACTTATAAGTATTATTAATTATCTGTTGGTGATAAAATCTCATCTGAAACTTGAATATATATATAAAGTGTTGTTGTTAAGTGATTACTTGTATTAAGGTCCTACAATATTATAGGGTTTGGTTTATTATCCTGCTCACCCGCGCCACTTAACTTAAAATAATTAATGATTTGCTTAATCTTAATTAAGAATACTAATTTCGATGTTAGCTAGCAATATATAGAATTTAGCTTAACGTTGAATGGTTGTTAAAAAATTGGGTTTTTTTTCCATCTTTAATTATAAATGTCAATGTCTAAACGTAAAATTGGCGATTGGGCTATAGTGTGTATGGCATGTGTGTTTGTTATTTGTATGTTATCACCGCTATGTACGCAGCATGTGATCATATGGAACATATCATGTGACTACATGAAAATAGTACCTTCTTCCACGTTTCTTTCTACTTAAATTGTGAGCTATTAATTAGTTATAATGCAACTATGCAACTAAGTTTTCTTTTAGAATTGAATTTGTTAATTTAAACTTGCCCTTCAGAAATAAATAAATAAAGTGAAACTCTTCTCTTTTTTTCGTTTTTTTGGAAGAGTAAACTTTATACCTTTTATTTTTTGTAACAAATTTTGATAATTTTGAAAAAAGTAAGTTAGATTTTTTTGGGTCAATTTCATGTTGCTAAAAAAAACTTATAATTGCAGCGACGTTAAAACTTGTGAGATGAAATTTTGTAGCATTTGGAGATCATGCCCAATTGAATTTAGAGTAGTCGGCACTCAATGTGCTGACCAGATACCTTGAAAAATAAAACAACTTATAATCTAAACCACATTTATTTGTGAAGCCAAAAATAATTTTATTTACATACCATGAAACACAAACATTAACACAAAACGGATAGTGTGAAACGAAAGAAATTAAAGGAAAAATGAATAGTGTAAGGAAATAAAAAGAATAAAACATTGTTGTTTAAGGGATAAAAATTGAAAAATGATCGAGCTACTCACTTAAGAAATACTATAATTAATTTAATGAAGTAGACCTAAAATTATTTTGGGTTTTCTTTTTTCTTTTTTTCTTTTGATAGGCAAGAGTAAACTTATTGGATGATTAAAATTTCGAAGCCTCAGGAAGCAAACTTTTCGATAGTGTGGAGGGACATCATTAAATTGTTTAGCAGGGGGGAGAATATTTCGAGCATTGGGTAGCTAGGATAGAGGTCTTACTGGGTGATGGAAGAAGGGCATCCTTATGGTGGGACCCTATTGTTAATAGGAAGCCGTTGGCCTTGGTGCACCATCGGTTGTATAATTTAGCCACTAATAAACAGGGAACCGTGAGGGAATTTGGTTGGCAGGGAGAGGAGTTGTGGGAGTGGCAGGTGCAATGGCGGAGAGGTCTCTTCGAATGGGAGTAGAAGGAATGGGAGAGTGTGAAAGACAACTTGCAGATTCATATCAGGGACGACCAGAAGGATGAGGTTCGATGGAACGCAGACGAGGCAGGTTATTCGGTGTATTCATGGCGGTTGGGAATAGAGAGTTCAACCTTCGACTGTAAGCCTGAACTTGAGTCGTGTTGGACAACCTTTGTGCCATATAGAATAGAATGTTTCCTGTGGTTGGCTTTTAGGGACCGTCTAGTAACGAAGGCGTTCCTAAGACACTTGGGCATGGTGGTGGAGGAGGACTGTCCGATGTGCAACGGGTGTACCGAAACAGTAAATCATTTGTTAGTTCACTGTGAGGTTGCTAGGACTTGCTGGGATTT
>NBIL01152043.1:0-18300 GCA_002752925.1 Viola pubescens var. scabriuscula | reverse complement strand
CATCTTATTTGGGATTAAACTAGCAACACAGAGAAGGATTACTCACAAATGAGTCCCCAGCGCTCTTGTCCTTCTGAGACTCGATCTTCTGATTTACCATGTAGGAGACGGATGCATCAAACTCCATAAGCCGTAGAGCTAGAGCAGCTGTTGTATGTGGTAACCATGGAAGTGTGGGAGCTGTTTCTTTGCCCTCAAGTGACCCGGAAAAACCCAAAAGTTCACTGGTGGTTTCATAATTAGACGACATATAATCCCTCTTAATACCACTTTCCAACAATGTCAGAACCTGGAGATGCAATATACATAGTACACGTGAACAAGTTCCCAAGTTTTTTTTTTTTTTTCAAAAAATTGAACAGAAAATGGGATCATTTTGCTTAGATGCTTATGACAATTAGAACAGAACTACTCTTGACGTAAAATCTGTAACATAAGTAGTAATCAGATATATCAGGAGAACAAGAAACTAAACTAGCCTTTGCTGCTGAGTACACTAATGACATGTCACAGTTTCATCTCTGGCAATACACTTTAAAAAGTCCATATAAATTGTTTTGTTCGTGCTTGTTTTATTGACAAATAAATAAAAGGAAAAAAATTGAACAATCCCACTTCATTATACTGAGATGATACAAAATGACAAAATTTTACTTCATTGTTATAATCTAAAACACTAAACTCTTATATAGGACCTTAGGCAAAACCAAATTAACATGTGAAACAGATTCTGACACCTTATAAATAGATAAAAATCCTGGAACAATGTAATTTCTGTTAACATGTCAAAACCAAACAAAAAAATATGTCAAGTAGGAGGGAGGAGATTCAAGATGTTAATTTTTTCATTTATATATATGTTTTAAACTTTCTTTTAGGTAGGAGGAGAAAATCAAATGATTAACTTTCTAGCTTTCATGCAAAAGAGTGAGAGTTTTCTTCATTTTCCCCTTTTACTGTTGATATGTAAATGAATATGAGGATGATTGTCCGTTTGTATTATAATGGACAGGAAGCAAATAACTCGAAATCAATGGACAAGTAGTACATGGTATTTGAATTTTGAACTACAACAGGAGATATGCTTTTGGAGGTACTATGTACATAATGTTTTAGCAAAGCTAGCATGTTTTTTCAAAATTCAAATGGAAAGGCTTCATGGATTAAGAAAAATGAACAAAAAAAAAAAACTAATCACTTGAACGTTGTTTCCATTTTTAGTTATCGTTATAAATCAATGGACAAAAGAAGGACATGCACTTTTTTGAGTAATGTGGGCAATATAGCATTTCTTGAAATTCAAAGGAGAAAAACTTGATGAATAAGAAAAGGTAAAACAGTGTTCGACATAGTGTTTAAAATTTTTATTTCATAAATTCCATCCTCAATTTGACACCTCATATATGGTATCAGGTGATGATAAAAGATTTATGCAGTTTGATGTAATTCCATTAATCCTTCACAATGGAGAGAATTGGTTTCTTTCTGCTTTTAGTATTCTACCCTCCCATGTTTAATTTGATTTCTTGTTATGCCTTCCAGTTGAACTTGATTCCAAGTAGATATGTTGAATAAAGTATTAAAAAGTAAGACGCACATGTCAATGGAAAAGGTGAACTAGCAAACTGATAATATTAGGGCATGTTTGCCCCCCTGGTTGAGGTTGCAAACATGAAGGTGTTTGGTAAACACATTATGGTAGTCCTCAACCACAATTTAGTCCATTAGCTGTATTTTGGATAGTCATGTCAAGTGCTGCTTTTAAAAAATTACTATTTTTTTTTTAAACGATGACACTTAAATTTCATTTTCCTCATTTATTTTATAATTCAAACCATCACCAAATCATTAACATGTAAGTCTTCTCATATACTTTTATTTGCATTTTTCCCTTGGTAGTTTGTTGAAAAAATAATTAATTATTCTATTCATTTTATGTGTAATCTTAATTAAAATGTTTTGGTATGAAATATAACTATCCCACGCAAAATAGTAAGCAGCGTCTTATACCTTTTTTTATCATTTTATATTTTAACAGCATTTTACTAAATAGTTTAACTAAACACTTTAATAACTTTTGCAAACATCAATTTTATCAATTGCACAACAATGCAATGCATGGGTTAAAGAGACCCGTAGATTGATGAGCAACAATTCAGTAGTAAAACAAGGCCAATGTATACCTGAAGTAAGTCTTCAGCTGATGACGAGGACTCCAGCTTCAGACCCCATGATTTCCGATAATTGTTGGTCCAAACAGGGTGAAGAGCTTCTGGCAGAAACGAGACCTGCCAACCCACAGATTTACAGCATAGATGGTAAGTTGCATTTTCAACAAAAAATAAATAGAGAAGGAAATTTGCAATCTCCGTAAGAGGGATAATTAATGCAGCAAACACATCAAAGGAGCTTATACCTCAATCAAAGCTAACTGCCATTTAAGTATTCTGATCCTTAGTGGAGAAGTTAAGCCACAAAAAGTATAGTCAGAGTCCATTTTTAGTTTCCGCTCACAGTAAGCCACATGTTCAGAAAAACTCAAGGCACCCACGGAAGCACCATATGTCTTATGGCACGAAGAACAGTGATTATCTTCATAAAAATAAATGTCACGGCAATCGTCACAAACACTGAGCAGTTCTCGGCATCTCTTTTTCCCATACTTACTGGCACATAATACCAAAGAATTAGAGCTCTCTTTCCACATCCACTTCTCAAAATCTCGATATCTCTTCACAGCAAGACTTCTCTCAGATTCATTCCTTCCAATTTCAATAGCAAAAGATGTTGAAGTCTCAGACGCACCAGCATCTGAAACACATATACTGCTGCTTGGGCTATCAATAGCAGAGCTGGAATCGGGGCCAGCCACCATTACAGGAGCTTCAGTTTTAACAGAATCTGAGACTCTTCTTTTCTGGTGCATGTTAAGTCCTACTCTGTTCTTCCTCACAGTTTCCTTAAATGTCATCTCAACCTTTTGCAACATTGTCTGCAAATGGAATTCTCTAAACCCTCGCACATCCAAAGATGCCAATAGAGCATCAAAAACCTGAAAAACAACTATGAAAATTGTCAACAAACAAAGCATGAGGAAAGATATGCATGTAGGAAGTTGTACAGCATATTAAATCCACTAGCCACGCTTTCAGGGTCACAAAAGTTGTCAATGTCTAGATCAAGTAACTTTTATATTGTATTAGATCTGTGCAAGACAAAATATCACATATAGCGGGCACCAGTTACCTATGATACCACAGAAATTTAAGAGCAAGGAGCATGCCATGGCTGCTCAACAGTCAATATGAATATTCATTCATATATATTAAAGTTTAAGTAATGAACTTCAAGTTTACATTCCACAAGCACATCAGGCGCATGTGTGCCAACAAAACCGACTCAATAAGCCACATTTCATACTACATAGACATATGAAGATAAAGAAGTAATTCAAGATCCTACCTCTTCGGAATCAATCAGTCTCCAGCGACCATCATGTAACTCAACAAAGATCCTGCCACTGCCAGGATCATTGTGAGATGCAGATGCAATAAACTGCCAGTACCGATTGCGCCTGCGATCCTGACCAAGAGGCAATGATCTGTACACATACATCTCTTCTGCCTTTTGACCAACCAAAGATTTTAACTGTGAACGTGACCTTTCAGCAATAAGTCCTGGATGCTGATATGGAGCATGTTCTGGACCAGCAGAGAAATCTTGCATTTGCAGGTTGCTTTCAGAAGGCAAATCATTAATATAATTCAAGTCATTCTGCATGTCACATGCTTGTTCTTTCTGAACAGAAACTTTCACTGACATCTCATTGCTTTTCTCATCAGTAGCCATCAATGGGCTTTGCTTACTCTCTGCTGCAGAAAGTGCATGGCTAGGTTCCATCTTATTCCCAAGAAATGGAGGAAAATGCATCTTCATTACATACTCCTCTTTCATACGACGCTTGTCAAGTTGTGCCTCTGCCCACATTTGCTTCTTTAGAGCATTTGCTGCTTCTAGACGTTCCTGAAAAAGTTTTTATGAGATTAGAGACAAATAATCAGGCATGATTTTAGAATTAGCCAGAAGAAACAAACAAAACGATACCTCGAGAACAACACGAATTGAGTTCCCCTCAATTGCCACACCAATCAGAGCCACAAGAGCGTTAAGACGCTCTTCAACACTCAGATCAGAGTACTCCGCCTCCATAAGTCCCTGAAGCCACGATTCACCAGGATTGCTTTCATCAATATCCATAGCTTCTTCCCCAAGTTTATCACATATTCCAGAAACATTTACAGATTGATCATTGGAAGCACCAACACCTTCTAACTGAGAAATGCCTTCAGAATTCAGTGAAGGCGCATCCTCGCCACCATTCTCAAGGCCAACTTCTGGAGTTTTGGTAACACCATCATCCTCCTTTCCATTTCTTAGGACAGTTATGTTAAATTTATTTGCTTCCGGGGAATTGTGAGCCTCCTTCTTAGGGTTTAACTCTGCACCTAAATCATCAATCTCAGGATCTTCCGCCACATCGCTTCCAGAATCATCATCTCTCTCCGCATCATCAGCGTCATCTCCATCTACAAAACCACTTTTAAAGATTCGAATTCTCTCTCCGGCAGCAGAAAGTATTGCCTCAGCATCAGCTGGGTCCTTTCTATAGGCAGTGCGTACACAATATGTTGATGGAGCAGTTCTCTCAAAAAGTTTAGAATCCCTAGACAAAGCAGCAGCTATCGACGCTTCTGGTGTTTTACTTGTTGTGAGATCCCGCAGTCCAGATTTCTTTAATCAAAACATAACATACAAGACAGTTAAAATAAGAAATAACAAATGAGATAATTTCCATAAAGGAAACGGCATATACATTTAGTGTCGTGAACTACCTGAATCTTGTCAGCAACTTCTAAAATTGTCAGACCATGGCTTCCCTCGAGAGAGAGAACATGGAATGCTGCATATTTAACAGTACCAGGGGTAAGGCGATGCCTAGATCTCCGTGGATTAGAAAATCCTCTCTCTTGCATTATTGCAAAAGCATTTTCAACAGCTGCTCCATTGCGTAAATTCATAACCACATCTTCACCCCCATTAACCTGAATTTGACACTACAAAAACTTAAATAACTAGAAAACAGATAAAGGGGAAAAAAGAAGTCGCAATGGAAGAAGTGACGTCATGTCGGAATATCTGTAAGAAATAAAATTTGTTTCCAATTTTGTTCACAACTTCCCATTCTTGAGTGGAGAAATCAGCTTCCTCATGCTTTACAATTTCTCCAACTCATTACTACAGCAAATCATGCCACAGTGAAAATGAAACATTAGAAGTTATTAGACACGCCTGACTTATTTTAAAATATTAATAGATATTCATGAGGCATGTTACGGTTCAATTACCAGAATGGAACCATAACAAAGGAAACTATCAATCCAGGAAAAACTGAAACCTCAGATATTAGCAGGTAGAATCAGAGAAGAGAAAACTAGAAGAGGAAGAAGAAAGAAAACCAGAAGAGAGGCAGATGAGAAAGAGAGGAATAAGAGAAGATTTATGTTTGTGGTAATTTTCTTGCCAATAAACATTTCACAGAAAGGAAATAGTTATACAAATAGCAAGATTTTATTTGAACCTACATGTCCCATTCTAAACAAGAAACAATCTTACTTATATGACAAATCAGTTCAGAAACCTAATTCAATGACAACCAGTTCACAGCCTCTGAACAAAACACAAGGAACACAGTATTGACTAATCTATATCTATATAAATATAAAAAAGATGTGGTGGAAACTTGAATAAAGGCTTGGGAGGAAGCCACATAGGATCCACGAAATCCTCTTAAGTTGACATGTGTCATCTCTTAAGCTTTCATGTTTTGACACATGGCAATACCAAATATTAATATGTTTTCTAATTCTCAAATTTGAAGAGTTTTTTCTCCATTAATATGATTTATTTACATTATTACCCTACATTTATTTACATTATTACCCTACATCAATGACAATTTATTTATTTTTAATGAAAATTTGTCTTCTAACCTATAGAATTTGAAGAGATGTGAGTTACGGAATCTGTAAAGTCTCATATTAGCTATATAAACACTTCATCTTGAGATTTCACATCAACCACTCCATTTACTAGAATCGAAGCGCAATTGGAATAACCATTGCATTTTGGTGCTTCATGCTACAAAGACACAAGTATCATCATAAATTCGTAATATTTTACTAGAAAATGTTCTTCAAAATTGAGTCATTTGTACGCTTCTTTCAAGCTCTCCATGTAAGAATTCCTTGATATTTTTCGTAATTTGTGATAATTTTGTAATGAGTAGTTTGTATATTCTAAGAACTAAAAAGAAATTTTGCAACATATATAGTATTCACGCAACGCGCGAATTTGACGCTAGTTAATCTTAAAATCTTCAACTGCTTATTTAATAAAAACTGTTAGAAGGCAATATTCTTCTTGGGATATAATGTGCAAAACACCTGGAGGTCTACTATCAGCCATAACCACCATCCCAAGCATGTATAACTCAAAACTCGAACCAATCAAAATATAGGTTTTCCCATATTGCACATTCCCAAGTATAATTACCCAGCATCATTGATGAGCAAGCAACCCAGCATTCAGAAAGTGAAAAAATGATATGCTAATCAAAATCAAAATATCTAAACAAGAGCATTCTATGGATGTGACCATTCTGAGAGCAATCATATAATCAATTTTGAGACTGATCCAGAAACAATAAAAATATTAAAGAAAACAGAAAACAGGCCAAAAATTGTCAACCTATTATCAACCAATAAATATTAAACTGGATAAAAAATAACATAACAATTTCCACATTGAAAAAGAAACGGAAAAACACAAATGAAAAGAGAAACACCTCATTATCATCACGAAGATATGTCTGCTCGATATTCCTTTTCTTTAGTTGTGGCCCAAATCCTGCAGAAAGACCAAATTGCCGCAGTATTTCTGGCCATGTTAATGGATTTAAGTGGCACTGCCAACTACGTATATCAAACCCCCATGCATACGCCTGCACATAACCAACAATTGTTTAGGATGGTGGAGAAGGAACCTGGCAGATAAGATGTGCTATTGTAACAAACAACCATGGAAGACTTACCCCCTCGACAATCTGTGGATGTCCACCTCCAGGATTAGCAGCACCATTCTGATTTGCCCCGAAACCAGTCGCAGGTGTTCTTGCTACATCTTCAATATCCTTAATGATTGATCTCAAGAGAGCGATATGTACTTCACCTAAAAGCCTGGGATCCTGAAAGTTCAGAGAGAAGGAAACGCATAGTCACAAATTAGTGCCGCAAAATATAAGACAACCCTAGCTCCAAAAATATCTCTAGCAGGAGAAAGAAATTTCAAGAAACTTACATAATCATGAAAAGCTTGAATAAACTCATCCAGAGTAAAAGGCCATAGTCCAAGAACATCCACGAAAGTAATCAAGAACCGCCATACCTATTAATTCACAATTTGTCACAAATCTTTTGAAATGGAAGAGACAATAATAACATTGAGACGGTGCATTATGTATCTGAAAAAATTCCATGAAATGATGGATGCTAGGCCCAGGAAGCACCTTCTCCAACAATTTGAGATGGCAGACAGTAGAGTAAAATGTAAAAATATATTAAAGTTCACGTGAATGCAATTTACTTGCAACAAATAATTTCATTTAGACAAAAAGGGGTAAGATAACTACAACACCACAAAAGATGAATGCTTTCAGATTACATGGTCCTAAGTAAAGTATTGTTCCCTAGAAGAAAGAAGTGGAGTAAGAGAGACGAGGGAGAGAGAGAAGGGAATTAGTTTTTGTATTAATTCTCACGACAAATTCTGTTATAGGATTTCCTCTTTATAAGTGACAGATGGAGTGAATAGAAATATGGCCCTAACAACTGGGATTGACACCACATAAGCTAATTATACTAACTAAAATATTGGGCTCACAACATAAATCAATGCAAGGAAATAAACTATGAACTACATGCTTACCATAAGGAGGTTCCCAACATTCTCCTCAGAATCTTTCCAAGGTTGAATAGCAAAAGGCTTCTTCAACAGCAGAGATTTGGGAGGGAACACAGTTAGCTTATCTACACAAAATATAAAGACATAAGTTGTAAGTCAATCACTAACAAAGTAGATCAAACTTAAGTATCCACCTCCTAATGCCCAAGGGTAAAGTTTCACTCCTTCAAGAAGTAACATGGAAATGAGAAAAAACTATTGTTGACCGACAGTGTGGTCTATGGTTTGCCCTGGCCATGGACCAGGGAGCCTACCCTCACCTAAACTTTCCAAAACAAAAAGAAAAAAGGAAAGCTCTAATTGCTCTCTTTAGGAGCATTCTGCTGTGAGGTAAGAACTAACAAACCTCTAAACACATCTAGATTCTGCAAAGTTTCATAGTCAAGTGAAGTCATTGAAGGCAATCCCTTGCTAGAGGCAGCAAGCTCCATGAGTTCCAAGCGCTCATCTTCAAGGAGCTCCATAGATTCCTTGGCAATTCTGCGTGCAATTGCTCTCTCAGTAGCAGCCTTTTGCCTTGCCACCTCCTTTTCTCTTCTCAACTCTTCTTTCTGCCTCATTTTCTCAGCCTGTGAAAGAAGGAAACGATCATCATTATTTCACATGAAGAGTCATAAAGAGTTTTTTCTACTATGGTTCCAAAACCTACTCTGATAGTTTCCTTCTGCAAAAACTTTTCCCTCCGCTCCAGTTCGCGCCTTTGTTCCCTCTGGTACCTCTCCTCCTCACGCTGCTTTTCACGCAATAACCTTTCTTCTTCCCTCCTCCTTTCACGGTCTTGCCTTTCCACATCTTTCTTTAGTTGCTCCTCTCTCTAAATATACAACAAAATTTACATAATACTATCAGGACAAACTCTGGAAAAGAAGTAGAGGAATGGCTGGCAAGTCTCAGACCTTTCGCCTCAGAATGTCTTGCTTTTCTAGCTCTTTTCGGATCCTTTTCTCATGGGCCTCAACTTCACGTGCTATTCTTGCTTCCTCACTCTGCAAGTAGTTATTAACAGTAATTGGTACCAGTTACAAGTAAGAGGTATGGAATTCTACACAGTTAATACCTTGCGCTTTCGCTCCATGCGCAAGACTTCCTCATCATGGGCACCCCTTCTGTCAGTTGGTAGAAATGGATTGTCCAAGGAAGTACTTGGATGAGCACTGAACTCAGAATCAGTACCGATGTTAGTCAAGGAGCTTTTTCGTGGTACAGTTTCATACTCCAGTGCAGCAGATGGCAAAAGATGGCCTTGTCTGACTTCTTGAGGCACAAGACTTAAACTAGGCACTTGACTTGGAAAACCATATGCAGAGGGTCCTTGTTCGTTTGCAAGTATAACTGGGCGCACCGAAGATAATGTCTTGGCAGAAGGGCCTTCCACGGGGGAGCTGTATTGGTAGGATGGAGCACCTCTTTCATATGCATCTGATCTAACAGTAGGCTGCTGGGGAATGAACTGGTACTCATGCAGAGCCCTTGTAGTACTCTGAGGACAAAATACATGAACCTATAAATTATTTTCCAGTTGGAAAGAGAACCATTCTAGATTGCACCCAGAATCAGTCTGAGCCACAGAATTAATGACTTGTGGATACCACAAAAATGCCAGAAACACTATTATTAAAATATTCAGACAAGGATTATACTGAACAAGAAGTAGAAAGGTTAAGTCCAGGAAGAAATGAAGCAGGTCAGCAGAAAACGTAAAGACCAGCTATTTGAAAGCAAGTACAGTTCATTAAATTATATTTTTCTTCTTTCATGTATGCAATTTAACTTAAAAATAGATCGAGAATTAGGAAGCATTGCCATTCATTTCAACTTTTGATTCACAATAGGGGCATCCAAATAATGCAATGGATCTAAATTGGGCAACTACACTAGGTAGAAACAAAATTAGTGGCCAATTTGCAACTCATCTTTGATTCGAAACTCTACAAATACTTGCCCTATGCACATACATGCTAAACTATCAACCACTTACTTCTATAAGCAAATAGGCCCAGTTAAGTTTACGTATATTGGCAAAGTATTGAGTATTCAACTCAAGAAGCAAATTTGTACTGGGTATATGTATGTAAACTGCCTCTATCTATTTGCAATTTCTGTTATGCCCACTCTAGTCTAATCCAACCTAAAGCTGTAAAGTATATTGTAAACAAACAGGCAACATACCACTGATGCAGCAGTTCCACAAAAAATGGAGACAAAAATAACAATATCCACCACCATAGCACTGCAGAGGAAAATAATGCAGCCTAACCTTTATCGGCTTCACATCAGATCGCTCATACAGATCTGCATCAAAGGTCTGAGAGAGCTTCTGCTGCCCCACAGTAGCTGAACCTATTAACACATAAGAAATCTGAATAAGAATTCAACCAATTTAGTGTGATGTCACAGTGATGGTACTAATGGTTGGGCATACTATAGCAAATGAAATTCAGCGAGTTTAAAGGCAGTAATGATTTCTGTCAAGTGTGAAACAAGAAAATTCAAAATTTGGATGAACATAAAAGGATCCCTTAAAATGCATATAAGAACAATCTAGAGCTTATGCCTCATGAAATGGTGGTGATGCCCAGGATAGCCATGTCTGCTAATTCCATCATCCATGCAACAGATGCTCTTTATTTTGTGAAAATGAAGAGCTACATTCTATTCTTGTCAGGAGAGGAGGACACACAAAACTTCAGTTACCCTTCAAGAATGGACTCCTAGCCCATACCCATAATACACTTGGGTTGGGTTCCTGCAGCATTGCTCACTAGTCCATCTGCTCTTTAAAATATAACCAGGCAGTGCCAATGCCCTCCCATAAACCCTTCAAACACTAATCTAGACAAAAACAAGGAGTGACTGCATTACCACACTTCTTTTCATGAGCGTCTTTATCTTCTCCATACACTGGACATCTCCAACAGGGTTTTCCCATAATCTATAGTTACTTAGAGCTAAAATTCCATGGAAATACCATCACATGAATCCCTAATCCACATTAATATTTTTGATCCAAGATCAATTGCATAACACAACATTTATTCAAAAGCAACATTGCACTCAGTTAAGCATGGCTACTGCATCACTCTTTGAAAAGTATCCTTTCAGCTCCATGGAAACAGAACAGAGCCCAGCCCACTAAGATGCCGAAACATATTGACATTCCTTCAGAAGAGTTATAGAGGACCTCCACTGAAGACTCAACCTATGACCTCCTACTACCGACCAATATAGGAATGGATAGTGAGAGGATGTCATACTATATGGCCCTCAATTCAAAACTACCAAACATGCATACAATCTTTTTTTCTTCTTTGTTTACTTCCTATTAGCACAACAGTCCAAGCGGTACACCAGCATTTGCTACTTTTCCTAAATTCTCTGACTCCTCCATGTGTACTCCAAATGCTAACAAATGGTGTAACCAAAAACACAGTGCAAAAAGCTAACAACAGTGCCATACTATGCCACTATCTCTTGTGATAAAATTATCGGCCTACTTAAGAAACAAAATTCTTACTGAGACAAACACTTCAAGTAAACTATGGTGCTATTTCTTACCCCCAATCATGCCAACTTCATCATACCCTAAGCAGTTCAAAAACTTCTAGAACAATCATGGTTGATTTGGTATTAAAAATGTTCAAACCAAAAATTAAAACAATTCCAGCTCATAGATCTTTGTACATAAAAACATTTCTTGTGACACATCTTGCAACTGCCAATTGTATAATAGATTCATCTTTTCAATCTCCTCCACGAATTATAGTTATTCATAATAGTTTCAGCTGTTCCCTGGTCGTTGAGCCCTTACACTTCATAAGCAATCTAACATCTTATCACCTCTGCTTAAGAAAGCTAAAATTCAACAGTCAAATCTCCAACCAGCCAACAGGTTATAGAACCCCTATGTAGATGCATTGTGAATGTGTATAAAGTGCACTAATGAACTCAAGTGGCTACTAGTTCCAATTCACAACTACGGAACTCAAAAAGTGAGAGATGTAAACACCAAGAATCATGAAAAAAAATTACCTATAGGTGCACCAAATGCATCTGGTGGTAAGGGGTCAAACTCCATCCCAAGAACTGGACCATCATCCCTTAGCCGCTCCCCCAATTGTGCTTCCACGAACGCGATTGCTCTAAGCTCCGCTATAGACTGCTGCGGCTCATAATACCTCTTGATTGCCTGCACATCACTGCTAAGCCTTGGAACAGCCACACCAGGTGTCCTCCCTACAATTTTCCTCGGATCCATCCCATGCCCAAATGGACTCAATGACATGGCAGACACTGACAAATGCTCACTTCCCACCTCAGCCGC
Source organism: Viola pubescens var. scabriuscula (assembly GCA_002752925.1). NCBI lineage: Eukaryota > Viridiplantae > Streptophyta > Magnoliopsida > Malpighiales > Violaceae > Viola > Viola pubescens. Next base: position 5,900 of record NBIL01152043.1, on the reverse strand, counting down.
TACCATCAACCTCTCCTCCCCACCCAGCACAGGTGAATCCTTTTGCGCACGCTTCCCTGGCTGGAGCTTCCTGTCCTTTAGCCGCCGGTGACAAAACCACATTTGCAGCTGCCTATCAGACAGCCCCAACTGTACTGAAAGCTCTGCTCTTACCGCCTCCGATGGGTATGCCTCCACTACACAGAAAACACAGGTTCACGCCAAATCCAAATAAGCTACAAATAGCGGAAGATGCAAATTATAAATTTCAAAATAATAGTTATATGGAAGTGCAAAAGATATACGCAAACTAACCATAACAGAAAATAGTCGGAAAATGAAAATAATCAGAATAAACCAAAAATATATACAAATATATACATATACATATAAATATATAGAAATTACTAGCTAAAATAACAAGCAAAACTAACTTTATACAAAATGATGGTGGGAGAAAGAAAAAGAACACAGCAAATTATATATACCACAAAATTCCGTTGAAAAAAAAAACAAACGAAAAGAATCAGAATAACAAATTGCATGGCATTTGCAGAGGAACCTAAGTAGAAGAGCGCAGTACCAGAATAGGTCTTCTCGAGTATTTCCAGTTGAGAGGCAGTTTTCATTTTCCTCTTAGACTTAGTTTCTCCTTCTGGGGTCTTCTTCTTGTCTCCTTCGGAACCACACCCACCACCATCGCCACCAGTAGCACAATCCATGGCAACTAAAAATAAGCCAAGGCTCAAAACTGTAGAAAAATCAAACCTAAGGGCCTTGAACACCAGCTCTAGCCCCGACCCCCAAAAGAAAAAGCGAGATCCAGGTCATAAATTAGGTGATTGATCAGGAAGAGAAAAGGAGAATGAGTTGGGCATGATCTTGGGAGGAGGAATAAGAAAATGATGATGAAGAGGAAGGGGGTGATGAGAATGAGGAGGAAGAAGAAAGATGTGTGGTATTGGGTGCGTGTGATTGAGATGTGATGGAGTGAGATTTGGGGAATAACAACAGCAACAGCAACAACAACAATAATAAATACAAATACAAATCCACTATTAACATAAATGGGAAGAGATTGGTTTTTGCTTTTGAACAAGAAATTAAGTGAGGGTGAGGATGAGGATGACGATGACGATGAGGATCAAAATAATTGTGGCGTTCTTTGCTGCTGCTGCTTCTGCTTCTGCTGCCAACAAATGAAGCAACAGTTGTTGTCTTCACACCAAGACTTAGAGTTAGAGCAGCAAGTCTAATCCCATTTCTTGTTTTCATTTTGGTTTTTATTGATTTGTTTCTTTTTTTAAAAATAAAAAAGGGAAGGGAATTAGGGAAGGGGGGAGAAAATGTAAAGAAGGGTGGGAGTAGTAATTATATTGGGGTTTGTGTTAAGTGGTGTGTTTTGTTTTTTTTAATCAGAGTAGATGATGGGTTTGGTACTTGTCAGATCTTGATTACTTTTTTCCTCAAAAATCAAAATCAAAATCAAAAGAAGGGTGAGAAAATGAGCTCTAGAGAGAGAAGGGATTGATTCATTTTGGCGATTTCAGTGGGTTTTTATCATTTTTCTGTATTATATGTGGTTGGGTTTTCTCTCACTCCACCTAATAAATCACTCTATCCACTCTATCTCTATCCTTTGCTTTTTTCTTCTTCTTTTTCCTTTTTGAATTTTAATTTCTCATTTTAGAATTTGCTTCGCCTTTTTTTGACATGTTGTGTCGTTTCTTCCGGAATTTATTAATCTCACATTTCATTTTATTTCGCCAAAACTTTAGCCCAGATGGATTTCAAATTTCACTGTGCTACTCCTACCGTCTCGTGTGTCAGAGATTTAAAAAAATAAAGTCGTCTTCTATGCTCTCCCTCTCAACCTCTCCTTCAAGTTCCACCACTAGCGATGCCCACCGCACTAATTAGCTTCATCACCTAAGAACCACCGCACCGTTCATCTTCACTACCCATCGTCGCTCTCCGACTTTCTCCCTGTCCTCATCATCTTCTTCTCTAAGCTTATTGTCATCCATCCTCAAGCACCATTGGCTCCCTCTTGGACAAGGTATGTTTTTATTTTTAGCAAAGGACAAGGTATGTTTAATCATTATCTTTATGCACTTTCTCTAATTGTAAATTATGGTAGTAACTTGGCTTTTCACAACAACAACAAAAAAAAAATAGTTACTTGGCACGGCTAGATTGCCAAGATAGGTTGGTTTCTTTGATTTTGATTTTATAATTATTTATTAACTAGACTTCCACAAATTACTCAAATTTTATAATAATTAAATTACGTAGTACTTTAAGATGTAACGCCGAAAGATGGTTTAATTTTCATCGTTTATATTGATCTTGTAACTTATGATTCATTATTTTGTAACATTTGTTATATAATGTACTAGCATTGAAAGATATATAATCTAAACACTTGTTATATAAAAAAGAGTTATTTTTATAAGCGGAGGTGAAATTTGAACTTAAGTCTAATTTCTTACTAGTACAGGTTGGAGAAATGAAAGATCGAGATGCGTAAACGCTGTCCTAAAAAAAATTATTCCTCCAGGATATAACGATTTCTTCTAATTCATAATTAGGTAGCAGAACAACAAGAACAAAAATGATAATAACTAAGGAGTAGAATGATAATATTTTGTGTATTAAAGTGTGTAAATGCATGTAAATGAAGGTTGTATTTATAGGCTTGGAAATAGGAAATATTAATATTTCTGTTAGCAACAAATTGAACAATAAATAAGGAATTTTCAGTTATAATAATCAGAGAGAATCTTCGATTACAAGTTGAATTTGATTGTTTCAAATTCAAAATGACTGACTAACCACAAGTAGGAAAAGATGAGGGATCAAAAAATTTGTAATATCTCAATATTTACAATAATCCCCCACATATTACAAATGTTCAAAAGAGGAATTCCTGTTAGTATATAGAGTACAACTTTTCAAATCTGATGTCTTTTAGACTATGAACTAGACCTAGATAAATAGATTTTATCCTCACATAAATAATGGGGAAGTTTAAGACTTCTATGAACCTTTAACTCTTTTGCAAGGTAGGAAATCTATTTTATCATATTGTACCCCCACAATTTCTTGCTATTAACGCGATTTTGTGCGTTTTGGCTATGCACGTGTTTGGATGTTAATGAATGCTTATAAACGACCTCACTCCACATTCATATAAGTGATTTCATCAAGTGTATCCGCAATCAATACACCATATGAAATCATTAAGAGATTTAACTCATCCTCTCATTCAATGGAGTCTAACACTTCTCACATCATAAGAAATGACAAATAATATAGTGTTAGCATAATTAACAAGTGACTTGATATTACCCATATGAACCTTTTTCATGGGATCTCCAATCACAAAGGTTGGGTTCCCATCACTGTTAATTTTACAAATCGGCTCAAGTCTCATATTCCCCTCTATGTTTCGTCAGAGGATCAACCAAATGCACTTCTGACATCTCATAGTCAACAAAAATAATTTCATCATTTAACAATAGCTTAATCACATTAATTTTACTATTTCAAGCCTTAGCTTGATAGTCACAATGTATTGATACATAGGTGTTACACCCAATAGAATTCTTACATGCTATAGAATTTCATCCCAAAAATTATTAACATCACTAGGGGAGTTTTTTCTCATCAAATTACATCACTAGTGTGAATTTTATCTCATTTGAAAATAAAATTCAATTATCATTACTGTATTAGAATACGGTGGAAACTCTAACTATATATGATACCACAATTCATAGTACCCCTCAAGTACTTCATTAAAGAGTACTGAAAAAACTTGACATCAAAATGTCCAATTCTTAAGAAATTTCTCAACACTTAATAAATTTACATAAACTGAAATAATGCTTTCACAAAAATATATATGGAATAACACCATCAATGTGTTCACATATATTTCATCATATATAATGGTAATATATCTCCTCAAAGAGTTACTCTCTCCTTTAAATTATAAAATTAAAACTAATTCTCAATTTTTTTCATAAACAATAATAATAACATTACCTAATTAGATAAAAATTTAATACATTCATACATTTTGTGGTATCGAATATAATCAAATTACCTGTAAATAATTTAAAGAAAATATATGGACTTATGTCATTAAAGTTCTCATAAATATTAATTGTTTAGAGTAAGTGAATTTCAAATTTTACCAAATTAAATATTAGTCATCGCTCATGTCATATCCGAAAGTTGGTATGGACTTGACACAATTATGAAGTTGCCACCTTAATTTTTAAGGAAAACTAAGGAAAACCAATGAAAATACTAAACTAATCTAAGCCAAAAGATGGGTTCGAGGTCTAATTGCGTGAGGGGAAGGTGTTAGGTATCCCACCGGTAAAAAATATAGTTACTGCTTAATTAGCATTAGGTCCTATTGGTACTTTAGAGGGAAAGTTTACATTAAGATGGAAGCTCAATGTCATCTCATTCAAATAAAGAAATGACTATTCCATTTAGTTTGCAATACGAATAGAACGGAAAATAAAAACTTGGGTATGTCTTGGAGTCTTTAAATCTCTCAAGATCATGTACCAATAAAAGAAACGAAAAGGAAGAGGTGCACTATGATTCATGCATCCTATTAAAATTCTCATTTGTCAACAAAACTTGGTCAAAGCCATTTGGCTTTGTCCGTCACAAAATGGTATGCTGAATGGGTGAGAATCCTACCTTTTTTTTGGATAGAAAATTCAAATAAAAGAGAAGAAACATAGAGGCCATGATTTTGGCGCAAGGTTGCGTTCCTTGGGGTCTAAAAATCCCTTAAGGTTAAGCTCGAATCAAGCACACACAAAATATCCAAGCTATGCTATGTGTCTTGATTCTTTGTTTTGTCAATAATTTTAGCAAAGGGAGCTTAGGTTTTAATAATTACAAAGTTGGATTTTTGACTATAAAAAAAGGCCAAGTTGATGAATCTATACAGGAAAAACTTACATATTTCATACAATTTCTAGCCTATTTTTCTTTACTTCCTACCTCTCCTCGTAATAACAATCATTTGATTTGTGCACGTAAATTATTATCCAAGTATCTATTCAGATTACTAAGCTTAGCTAGGCATTTCAACAAATAGGTTATGTGAATCTCTTATAATAAACATTTATCGATTCACTTAGGCATTTTTACAAACACCTGGCATGCACAACAATAGAAATCAGCCACAACAACAAATTAACTCAAGGCAACCCATTAATTTCGAAAAATCAATTCCTAAGATGGTGTAAATATGCATCATATGTGACAAATGAAGTTTTCAATTCAAAACATTAAACCACATACCTTGATTGTAAGACAACTTAATAATAAATACTCTATTGATACAACAATGTCGATTGCTTCCTTCTTCTTTCTTTCTTTATTCTTTTATTTTTTCTGTTGTTGTTGCTAAAATAGATTTTTTACAGAATGCTAAGGGCTTGTTTACTTTTAGCAGATTTTCTGTTTATCCAAATATTTTTATTTTTAGAAAACACTAAAAAAAAATCTGAAAATGGAAAACGTATTCTTTTGTACAGTACGTTTTATTTTACAACTTTAGAAAACTCGAAATCGTATTCACCTAATAACTATTTCTTCTTTTTTTGAAAAACGAAAACTACTACTTYTGTTAAATCAATTTGATTTTAATTAAAAAATCATGCAAAATTTTCTGAATTTAAATAGTATCCCATTTTAATTTTGCTAAATACCAAATACAAATATGCTAAATCTATTCATGTTAAAGATCAAATATAAATCTAATAATTTTGTTCATTAAAATAAAATACATATAAAACAGTCTTGAATTATTTGTTCATTACATGAATACTACAAATAGAACATTCAAAACATACTTAATTTAACTTGTTACTTCTTCATATTCA
>NBIL01152022.1:0-23209 GCA_002752925.1 Viola pubescens var. scabriuscula | reverse complement strand
AAATTGTTAAGTTTATATTCCCAATTTTGACTCAATTGAGTATATCATATATATGGATTTCTCTAGAAAATTGCATATGTTTTGAATAGGGAAAAAAAACCTTAAAATCAATCCGGATATGCAAAATTAATTCATAAAAATTAACCCGAACATGGATTCTTTCAAAGAGTTGTACATGCTCTGTCTTTTAAAAATAAATTGAATAAAATGTTGTATATGACTATATGCTAATTAGGTTACAAAATAATCATGACATAAAATTGTTAAGTTTATATTCCCAATTTTGACTCAATTGAGTATCATATATATGAATTTCTCTAGAAAATTGCATATGTTTTGAATAGGGAAAAAAACCTTAAAATCAATCCGGATATGCAAAATTAATTCATAAAAATTAACCCGAACATGGATTCCTTCAGAGAGTTGTACATGCTTTGTCTTTTAAAAATAAATTGAATAAAACATTGTATATGACTATATACTAATTAAGTTAGGCTAATTATGGAGAAAAATTAAAAATTAAGCAATACCAAATCTAATTACCACTAAGAAATATAATGGAGAAGTTGAATATATCTTGGTTTATGATCGATGAATTACTTAATGTAAATAAATAAAAACCAATTGATATTAATTATTAAACACAAACAATAAAATAAATTTAAAAAATAGAACAAATAATTATGATTATAATTTAAATTAACTAATTATGTTTTTAATTTTAGTTACTTATATTATTACATGCTTGGAAAACTAATTATGTATTTTATTTTGGTATGTTTAAATCTTATGGATCAATAGTAATTCTATTCGCACCTGACCAAATATTTAGGTATTTTATTATCTATATATACTATATATATATTAAATTTATATTATCTAACTTAACTACCAACTGAATTAATATTAGTACTCTCGCTATTGTTAAGAATTTTAATGCTCTCACAATTTTTTTTTAATTATTTCTTCAACGAACTGAGAACGACAGCTTCTACTTTAGGTAAATTGGCTGAATTATTTTTTCCCCAAATTTAAAAGCGACAATTATTATTGGATAAAGTTTTTAATAAATTTATAAAAATTTAAAAGAAAATTAAAGATGTAATAGACTTTTAAAGAATAAAACTTTCGTGCTATATATATAGATAATTGTTTGTCATTTGATAAATCTAACATTCTACTACAGAATGTTAAATTAGTTCTAAAAATACTTCGAAAAATTACTATCTTCAAAATTACACATTAGTTTTGATAGTATTAGTTTCTTTTCCCTATCTTGTCGGTACTTTTTAGGGACTTTCAGTTTCCTTATTTTTTTTTTTTGTTAAATTATAAAAATGTTATACAACGGATCCTTTCTCATCTAATACTGCATGAATCATGATTTGAGTGAGTACTGAGGTTTGAGAAGAATTTGATATACTGGAAAAATCAACTAATCAAGGAAAAAGAAAGAAAGAAGAGGAGAATCTGATGTTTTTTTTTTGAAATTAGGAGAATCTGATGTTTGATTCTAAGTACAATCAAGAATTGAAACGAATTTAATTGATGAAATTATCATCGATTGACACAACCAAGAAAATTGCAAAACCTCATTAATTAAATTGATCTTGTAATAAGCTTTTCTAATGCAAAGAAATCAATCAACTTTTCTCTCCTCATCCTCATCTCATCAAGACGCTCCTCCACATTCTTCTTCACTACCAACAAACAATCCTTGTACTGCTTAATCTCATCCACATCCAATTCCTGATCGACTTCTTTCTGCAAAAACCACAACAACCCTTCTCCTTCTTCATTTTGGATTTCTTGATGGTAGTAAACATTGTTGCTAGGACCAACTTCATTACCACCATCATGATCATCATTGTCGGAAACCCTTCTCCTCTTCTTGTTCTGATTCTGCATAACAAAGTACCTGTCGATGATGGATTCTGCAGAAGGATTGCCCCAAGCACGAGGCTTTCCTGATGGAGACAGGACAACCACAGCAGCATTCATGTCACCACCAGATTTGTGGCCGAGCAACTCTGCTTTCTTGAAGAGACTGGTTCGGCGCTTACTGAAAGTTGTGTACAGATATGGCTTCTTCTCTATCTTCCTCATGTCAATCCTCTTGCGCCCTTTCGCCTTAGGAGGACAGCTGCTGCTGCTGCTGCTGCTTTCTGACATGTTCATCTTCAGCTAGCTACAACTTATTACCAGGAGAGAGTACAAAAACTTGTAATGAGAATGAGCAATATTGCTGAGCTTGTATATATATATAAAAGGTGTTTTCTTGTGTTAATTTTATGAAATCTAAGTCCTACTTGGAGTAGGACTAGGTAGCAGGATTTTCTAGCAGCTTTCTTCTGTCTCTTGCCTTTTCAGAGTCCTAGGTACTTATGGATTATTGACTTTTCAGTTGCTAAACAGTGAAAGTTAGGAAGAGGAAATCCTGGCAGAATGATACACAGGAAGTCCTTGTCTGATTATGACTGCACTAGGTTTCCAATAAATCCGAACAGGATTTGGATTAGTAATTGCTTCCATAAATATGCAACTAACCTCACTGTCCTTTTATACTTTTCCTCTCAGGTTTTGGTATTTGAGACTGCAAGACACAGGAAAACACTGCCTACCAAGAACATATAAATGGGTATTAGAAACAAATCTTGATGAATGATATTTGGATATCTGGTTTAAGTAAAATTTTCTCGAGTTCAATACGAAACCATGTTTTTTCCAGTTCTTACAGGTTGGACGAAATGAACAATCCTGTTTCGACATGAAAATAACTCGAAGCAAGGGGCAGATTGCAGTTCAAGATAAATATAGAAAGCCAACAGTAGGATGATCAGGAATAGAGTTGTATCAAACAATGAAACAGTCATGAATCATGATACAAAATTGACAGGAAACAAAGAGCCGAATTTTCTGCAGTGGAAAAATCTGTTTCATACTTTTATTCATGAGAAAATACCAAATAAACCAATGATTACAGCTTGAGTTCCTTCACAACAATTTGACAGGAAAAAAGAATGAATCCTCGACGATCTATCTAACAGCCATAAGGACTAAGAAATCTGTCTCATACTTACATGATGAGTATTACAAATGATTACAGTTTGAATTCCTAAAGATATACAGTATCCTTGACAAAAATTCCAGAGGAAAAAAGAATTCTCAACACCAATGACAAAGAATTATGCAGTCAGAACATTATTGTTCTATGCACCAGCAGGGATGGTGTATAGGGACGGATACTTCTGCATCATGTTTGATGAAACCTGTGGCAATGGTTTCAATATATCGGCAATATTCCTTTCGACTATGGTAGAGTTTGTACCATTAATGTAGCTCTCTTCTGCATCATCCTCCCAAGATAACAAAGAGGAACCCTCCTCAGATGAGTAAACCCAACCCTCAGAAACGGAACAAGCACTGGATTCACCGACATCAACCTCAGACAATACATCTTCCGAATTCGAAATCTCCAAGCACTCTCCATCCTCTTCAATTTGCCCCATTCCAGACACAAAAGGGTGCTGTAATAGCATCTCAGCTGTGAATCTAACTGATGGTTTCCTCACCAAACACCCTTTCAAGAAATCCTTCCCATCCTTTGATATCTCAGCAGGAATTTTAGGCAATTCTAATCTATCACCAATTTTGTTCAAAACCTCATCAGTAGTGGCATCAAACTTCAAATCCCAAACATGTTTCCCTGTAAGCATCTCAAACACTACACACCCAAGAGCCCATATGTCAGAAGGAGACTCCTGAACATGATCAATAACAACCTCCGGCGCCAAATACAAAGCAGTCCCTCTAAGATAAGGATCGAGATTCCTCCTTTTGAACTTTTCAGACCTCTTTGCTAACCCAAAATCACCAATCTTGGCCACAAATTTGCAATCACCACCTCTCCTATCACCACAATCGACAAGCAATATATTCTCCGGCTTCAAATCGCAATGCACATAACCATTTCTATGAATATACTCAATACCTTCAAGAATACACCTTGTGTACCTCCTGACTTCCTCTTCAGGCAATCCAACACCATTGTTCTTCCTGATCAGACCACTAAGGGTTCCTCCAGCAGCATACTCTAACAAAACGTTGTAGACCATCTGCCCATCGTCGGAACAAGTAGTCTCTTCCCCAAAACAGGTGAGAATATAAGGGCAGCCATTGATGACATTGAAAACCTTCTTCTCTTTCTGCAGCGAAGTTGAATCAGAAACCTCAGCGGACTTAACAGCCATGACAGAGGGGAAGCATCGGTTTCTTGACTTGGGATTTCTTAGATTTGCGAAATAAACATACCCATATCCTCCTTTTCCAAGCAAATGCCCTCTTAACCACGAAACTCCATGCCCACCTCCTTCTCCATCTTCAACTAATTGCTCAAACTTTCTCTTCATAGCTGTTTTATCGTGTTTTTCAGAATCAGAACAATTTGGAATCCTTTCGAGCGTTTGGAGAAGATGAATTTAGGGTTTCTGCGGAGAAAAGGAAAGATTAGAGCTTGGAGGTCGGAGAGTTTTGGGAATCTTTGGTGAGTGTTGGGTATCCGAAATTGTGGAGGACTTGATTTGAAAGGAAGGAAGGAAGGATGGATGGAGGGACGTTAAACCGACCTAGGTTCTGATTTCTGAACCGACATATGCTTTGCTTAGTTGGTACGACGACGTATCCTACTGTCATCGTATTCCCAATTACATCTAATTTAAACTTGATAAGTGATAACTAATATTTTTTCTCATCTGCAGGTATGGGAAAGTATATTACCCATACTGAAATTTTACCTAGCTAGGTGTAAATACAGTATAAAGTAAGCCAAATAGTTAAACATGTAAATACAATAATTAAATAAATTATATTCTCTCTTTATAAATTTATTTATTTGTAATTTGTTTTAGGTGAACGTGAAATTCGAATCTGAATTTAAATTCCTACTAATATTTTACTATCAACAAACAACCGATAAGTTACGTACCTATTGATAATTTTATATTGTAGCTATTGTTTCTTAAATTTAACCTCATTCTTTGATGAATATAACAGACCCTTTTTAACTAATAACAAGAATAAACATAATTAACAATAAGTTAAAACAGAGAAGAACAGAATGATAATAAGCTGCATAATTTATAGTTTTAAAATTTACAATTAAATTTTATAATTTTCTAAATGTTATAATTTTGATATTTTTAGTTGTCAAAAAAATTACAAAAAATATAAAAATTGATGAGAAAATGTAAAAAATATTTTAGAGTCCATTTCACTAGATTGAATAAATTAATTGAATTTCATACTTTTTGCAAATTTTTAATATTTATTTGAATTTCTTAACTACTATAAAGTTTAAAATCATAATATTTAGGAAACTAGAAGATTTATTTTGTAAATTTTAATACTATATGGGTCGAAATTTAAGATTTTATAAACATTAGAGTTTTTTTACGTAGTTTTTCAAATAATTAACCATGTAAATATGATATAATGTTCAAAAAGATAATTATTTTTATTCTTAGTTATTGTTTATTAAATTTGAACTGAGTATTGGATGTATATGATAGATTTTTTAACTAATAAATAAAAATAAACATGATTAACAGTAAGTTACAATGGAAATGAATTGTGATTATAATGATGTTTGAAAAGCTACATAATTAATTTTGTCCAGAAATTCCTTATAGTGTATATAGAAATATTTCTTATAGTGTATATAGAAATTGTTTAGAAATTTTTTTATGAACTTCGTCAACCAAATAGGATGGTGGATTAAATTAATATTATTTTACACGTGGTCAAAAATATTACATCGTTAAAAAATAGCCACCTTAGACAGTAAAAATGTTAACATCAAAAGAATTTGCATTATCACTTTTGAATTCACCAAACTAGTTTTATCTTCAATTCTTATAATTTTCTATTGTTATTAAGGTGTTAGGTTCCTAATTGCATTCTTACCTGCAAAGGATTATGTATAATAGTTTTACTATTGGTGGGTCCTAAAGCTTGCTTATTTAAGGACCGCCCAATCCTAGTTGGGGTCTTTTAGTAGTCAGCATCAAATTCTCCATTTAGATGCTGTTGACAGTGACGTACACCACCACCACCAGCTCCTCCACCACCACAACAGCCACCAGAAATTGCAAGCTTTTCTGGTTTTCTTAAAATTTCCTTAAACTATAGTTTCCTTAAACAAATGCAACTAGTTGGGGGGAAAAAGTAGTTAAGCTTTTCTGGTATGAACAAAATGCAACTGGTTGGGAAAAGAAAAGGTAGTTCTAGATCCATTACAGCTCCTAAAGGAAAAAACAGCGAGTAACTGACTATGTCAGAACTAATCTTGTTCATATCATATCGGTCTATTAAGGAGTAAAATGTCCTCTTCCAAGAATAAAACAAACCAAATGCAAAAGCCCTAACTCCATGTAATTATTCGTGTCTACTAATTAGGAACATCAAAATCTCAAATGTCAGCTATATATGGATATAACAACCTTTTACAGCCACCATAAGTTGAGATTATGAATCAGGGTTTGAATTCTTTTGCTCTAAATCAGGGACAAACCATAGACAGTGGCACTACTCACAAATAGCACTCACGTCACAGAAACACAAAATATCAACTGAAATGGTTTTCAGACACAAGTTTGTACTCAAGAGTAGACACTAGAATGTCAACCTCAATCCACAATATGAACACTACCATGAACAAATGTCAACTGCAAAAGCATGTTCCTGGTCTGTGTGTGTGTGTTTCACATGCAAAGGTAACTGTAGTGAAAGCATGCAGTATATTCCAGCAGTGAAGGAAGAAGTTGAGTGTATATACCCTACTAAGATAAGAAGCTCAACAACAAAACCCTAATTTATTGGCTTTCAATTGGTAGCCATTTAGGTCTAGTTGAGTATCTACTCATCATGGTTGCAACTCCATGATGAAAAAGATGAAACTTTTCTTTTTTAGTTCATCCACAATCATAGCTGCATTGAATTTTTAATACCAAAAAATATTGTGGCTGATTTGATCCGTCACTTTCTCAATTGATCAACCACATCTGCTCGAGTCACTTCCTAGCCTCCTCGAACGTTTCAAGCTCTTCTACTGAAGATAATGAACTAATTAAGATGAGAAGCAGAAGGTCTACAAAAACTAGCACTACAGACCACTTACAATAAGGGGGAAATGGTTTTCGTTGAAGTATTTCTGCTGGTCCTTCTCCGGGGCTTGGCTCTAACACTTGTTTCTGCAGTTTCAGGTCACCACCACCATCCCCACCACTCACTGTTTGCTGACAAGGTTGCCCTTCTAGCATTCAAGGAGACTGTAGTTTACAGTTCTAGATCTGTGCTTGCTAATTGGAGTGAGGCTACTGAAGTGTGCAATTTCCCAGGTGTCATCTGCGACAAACACCATCACCGTGTATTTCAGCTCAATCTGTCACACAGTGACCTCACAGGGCCACTTTCACCTATCATCTCAAATCTCACTGCCCTTCGCATCCTCAGCCTCTCTGCCAACAACTTTTATGGTAAAATTCCTCACGAATTATCTTCTCTTAGACATCTGCAAATCCTCAGTCTAGAAGAAAACAATTTAAATGGATCAGTACCGGATTCCTTAGCTCTCCTTTCCAACCTACAAGTGCTAACTCTCCAGAAAAACCGACTAGCAGGCACAATTTCACCTTCCCTTTTCTCCAACTGTACTCAATTAGGAAACCTAGACCTTTCCCAGAATTTTCTTTGGGGAGAAATCCCTAGGGAAATTGGGAACTGTCAAGGCATATGGAGTCTCAATTTATACAACAATCAGTTTACAGGAGAACTTCCTGTATCTATAACCAATTTTTCATCACTTTACAGTATTGACATAGAGTATAACCATTTTTATGGTGAACTGCCAGCAAGTATTGTAGGAAAGCTAACTAATCTGGTTAATCTGCATTTATCCTATAATAATATGACGAGTCATGATAACAACACCAATCTCGAAACATTCTTCAGTGCCCTGGGTAACTGTACCAACTTGGAGGAACTTGAATTGGCTGGCATGAACTTAGGAGGAAGTTTGCCAAGTTCCATAGGCCGACTTAGTGGCAAACTACATACTCTTCTCCTCCATGAAAACAGAATCTTTGGGCTCATTCCTTCTAATGTAGCAAAGCTTGCTAATCTTACATTGCTCAACTTGACATCTAATTCTCTAAATGGAACCATACCAGCAGAGATCAGTCAGCTGTCTAACTTGGAGCAGCTTTTCTTATCACACAACTTCTTCACGGGAACAATCCCTGTAGAGTTAGGTCACTTCCCTCACCTTGGCCTGCTTGATCTATCAAACAATCAGCTCTCCGGAGAAATTCCTGCAAGCCTAGGAAATCTTATTCGAATGAGCTACTTGTTTCTCAACAACAACAACCTTTCAGGATCAATACCTGCAAAGTTAGGGCAGTGCATTGTTCTGTCCAAGCTAGACTTGTCCTATAATAGATTGACGGGGAGAATTCCTCCAGAAGTGGCAGGATTGCGTGATCTACAATTATTTCTGAATCTTTCACACAACCTCCTCACCGGGTCGTTGCCAATTGAACTCAGCAAGCTGCAATTTGTGGAGGAGATAGATCTTTCATCAAACATGCTTACTGGAAACATCTTCTTTCAGATATCAAAATGCATCGCGTTGAAGGTGATAAAATTATCACACAATTCTCTTGAAGGGCACCTTCCCAGTTCCCTTGATGAACTGAAGAACCTCGAATCTTTTGATGTTTCAGAAAACCACCTCTCTGGAGTGATCCCAGCGAGCCTGAATAGAAGTCAAACCCTCAGGTTTCTTAATCTTTCTGCCAATAACTTTGAAGGAAAGATTCCTGCTGGTGGCATCTTCAATTTAGTCACAAGTATGTCCTTCGTAGGCAATCCGCGCCTTTGTGGAGAGATCCCTGGCATGAGCACTTGCTCTCAGCATTGGTTCCGGTCACTTATGTTCTTGATCATATTCATTACAGTCATAATAATATCAGGACTTTTAGCCACAACATGTTGCGTGGTTGGAATTCGTCGAATCAAGCTGATGATCTCTTCCCGTATCTCGGTGAGAACTGAGATAGACAGACAGCCAAGTTCACCAGATTTTATCCACAATTTTCCAAGAATTACACATAAAGAGCTCTCAGAAGCCACAGGAGGGTTTGATGAACAGAGCCTAGTTGGGTCAGGTAGCTATGGACATGTCTATAGAGGAACTCTTGCAGATGGCACCCCTATAGCAGTGAAAGTATTGCATGTGCAATCAGGAAACTCAACCAAGAGTTTTAGCAGGGAATGCCAAGTGTTGAAGAGGATTCGGCATAGGAATCTAATAAGGATCATAACTGCATGCAGTCTTCCAGACTTTAAGGCTCTTGTTCTTCCGTACATGGCAAATGGGAGTTTGGACAGCCGTCTGTATCCACATTCTGAGACAGGTTTAGGCTCAGGTTCTTCTGATCTGACTCTAATCCAGAGGGTGAACATTTGCAGCGATGTAGCTGAGGGCATGGCCTATCTGCATCACCACTCTCCATTTAAAGTTATACACTGCGATCTAAAGCCAAGCAATGTTCTTCTCAACGATGACATGACAGCACTGGTTTCTGATTTTGGTATTGCAAGGTTGGTCCTGTCAGCTGGTGGTGGAAATAGTGGTGTTGTAATTGAGAATATGGGGAACACAACTGCAAATTCATTATGTGGATCTATTGGATACATCGCACCAGGTACGAGTTTCTCCTTTACTCCACCTCTAACCAACACACAGAGATATAAAATAGGACTTCATTAGTACTGCATTGTGCAATAACGGTCACTTGCATATTGTAAATCTCTTTGATTTCTAATGATGCAGAATATGGATTTGGAACGGACACATCAACAAAAGGAGATGTGTACAGCTTTGGCATTTTGGTTCTTGAAATGGTGACTAGAAAAAGACCAATAGATGACATGTTTAATGACGGGCTAAACCTTCACAGATGGGTAAAGACCCATTATCATGGTAGGGTGGAGAAAGTGATAGACTCTACCTTGCTAAGAGCTTCCAGACATGAACCCCCTGAAGTGAAGAAGATGACGGAAGTCGCCATTGGAGAATTGATTGAGCTTGGAATTCTCTGCACTCAAGAATCACCCTCCACTCGGCCTACAATGCTCGATGCTGCTGATGACTTAGACAGGCTAAAGAGATACCTTAGCGGCGACACAACAGCAACATTCGCAACCTCTCTAGGAATCTCATCATCTACTCTGGGTGATGATGACTATTAATGCCTCTATCCCCATCAATTGTACAAACACAACTGCAATGCATTGGTTCTCTTCTTCAATTCTGGTTTAACATTCAAAAAACATATCTAACAACAAAATCACTAGAAAACCCAGCATTTCTTTTTCTTTTTCTCATGATAAATAAGGAACATAGTTTCAAGAATCCTCACCTGCAAATGGCAAACAAGCCAGATTTTTCTTGACCTTCTTCGCATTAGAGTTCCTGCAAAATAAGAGAGAGCAGCTAAATTAAAAAACTAAAAATTCAAGAAACGGACTTATTAACCCCACAATTTCAGCTCATCTTTTTACCAGCGATGCAATCCATGGTTAAAAGGCAGAAGCTCGAGATCAGCCATCAACTAAAAATCTCCAAAGCACAAAAAAGACACTCAATTTGAAGAACACAAACCATTATCATCCCTACAAGAAAATAAAAGGTTGATTCTCTCTCTTCTTGGGCCTTTTTAGTAGCGGGCTTGGTTCCAGTGAAGGCCCATAAGTTTTTCTTCATCTCATGGTTTGACTTTTTGACTTTTGAGTGTGGTCTACCACCGTCTACCCCCATTTCTCCATCAGAGAAAGGTGAAGAAAGAACACTCTCCAGTTTCTCCTTTGATAAAAGAAATTATAATGTGGAAGCTGAACCAATTCATATCAAGCGACGATGGAGATGCGTCGGGGAGCTTATTGGAGGAAGAATCAGATGGGCTTTTCTCCCTTTCTCTGACGCAGGTGGGTTCTTTTCCTTACATTTTTTTGGAAATATGAACAAATTATTATTGCTAGTATGATCTAAACTTAGAAGCTTCTTTGGGTTTTTGTTTGAGCAGAGAATGTACGCATTTGCCGCCTGTTTTGTAGCTGGTTTTGCTTTCATGTTTCTGGTAAGATCATTGAATTGTGTTTAGGCAATCCCTGATAGAATCTTGACATGAGAATCTACTGATTCTTTTAATATTTCAGCAGTTTAAAACAATATTGGTACTGTAGGGAGTTGTCAATCTGTTCATCATAAGTGTTAGAACTTCAGCTGGGCCTAAATAGTGTTTTGTGTATTGGATTTGATGTATGGTATGGCATGGTGTGTGCTTGTAGGAGGTTCGTGATTGGAATTCATATTTTCACATCCCTAAAACTACTGATTTTATGGTAGTTTACTTCTTTCAACTCTCAGGTTACATGTTTCACGTTATACTGATACATTACAGTCTAAAACTCGAATAAAAGTGAATGGATCCTTGAATCGTCCACGGACCGCGGAATCACTTTTGGTTGTATTGAAATTTGAAGTAGAGAGCCAAAGTCTATTTCTGAAAGTTCATAGATGGATTGAGACATCATCTGAGTAAATTTTTTTTTTTTCTGGTGATTTGAGTAAAAGTTTTAGTTAAGAAGGAGGAACAACTTCTAAACTTTTTTCTATACAGTTACTTCTACTCGCGAGTTCCTTTGTAAATGCGTGTAAGAATATTTCTTGCAATAAGAGGTTTTTCTCTGATTTATAGTTTTCTCCCATTTGGCAAGTTGTTAATATACCTGATATGGTGAAGTCTTTTAGAATAGGTTATCCACTAATAAGAGTTTTGGAGTTAACTTTTAGTATCTTATTTTTGTAAAGGAACTCTATATACCTTCTTGCTAAAGAAATTGCAACGTCCTGTGTGCTTACAGACCCCCGTCTCCCTGTTGGTAGGGACATCAAGAGTAGTTTGGTCTACATTTCCTAGATAAAAATTAGAGCAGAAAATCTGGTCAATGTAGTATATATTTTTGAAGTATAATGTGAAGCTGCTGCAGTTGACGTTTCAACTTTTCCTTTTTGCAGTCATTGATTGTCTTTGTCAAACCTATCAAATTCGCATTATTGTTCACCATTGGCAACATGTTGGCAGTAGGAAGGTATGGTGACATTTTTGTTGAATGGAGAGAGAACTACAAACCAATTTTCATCAAAACTTATTGGTCTTTTTGTTTTGCTCACTGATTACACGGATTCCATCCTGTTGTCACATTTCTTTTCTTGGTTGTTAAGTTAGAATGCATCATTGCCTTCCTATTCTCTTATGATTACAACTGTCACTTGAAGATCTTGTGACATGGAATGGTTTTTGTTTTGACTCACCATTTTGGCTTGGCATTTAACATTTTAGCTTAGGCCTTAAATCAGAGTCTTTTTCTTATTTCCTTTTTCTTTTTTCATTGCAGACTCCATAATTCTTATCTCAGAAAACTAGTTTAGCCTGGTCATTTGTTATCCTAAATTATTGTCACTTCAATCTTTGTTGTACCATCCTACTTTTTTTTAACCATAAAAAAAGAAAGAAAGTGGGATGGTACAACAAAGATTGAAGTTACTTAGTACCACTGTTTAAATGGGTTTGGAAATAAGTTACTCTGGTTTGAAGGTATATCTGTAGAATAAGTTGCTCCTGACATTGTTGAGATACTTTCAAGAAATCTTCTCTAATTTAGTTCACAATTGTGTTCTTCCTGAATGTTTATTATATTCTGAACTCGATTCATGTTTGGCAGCACAGCCTTCCTCATTGGACCTTCACAGCAACTGACTATGATGTTTGACCCTACTCGTTTGTATGCAACAACTATTTACATTGGCTTTGTTGTTATCTCTCTGGTTTGTGCTCTTTGGGTAAGTCACTATCCGACATCTCATCTGTATACAATGATAACACTGTTTCTCTTTCTTCACGAAAGAAAGCTTAGGAAGTTCATGTTCAGGGTTTAAATGCTAAGAATGATACTCTTTCCCAGTTACATTCTCTTAGTGTGTGGTTCTTCTGACTTGGGTCCACTTTGCTCTACAGTGATGAGAGAGTCCTAACTTATCCACTGAACATAAATTCTGTTTGAGTTATAGAATTTGCTTTGTTCCTTTCGCAATGATTAAAGGCTCTTCTTTGACTTATGGCTCCAAGATAATTGCCCCAGCTTACTATTACCTATTTTTCGCTGTCTTTCTCACCATTTTTGTTGCATCTTATCCTTTACTGTCAGTTGTTGTTCTCTCTATCATGACTAGAGCTTGAATTACTCTTTCCATTCCAGTTTCAGAATATGGAGACAATTATATTATAATATTTCATCATCACTCCTAAGGTTTTAAAACTCCCTTGTTCTACGTTATTCAGATTCATCATCGAAAAGGTCAAAAACATTATATTATGACTATGCTACATGTAGTTACTTCTTACTCGCTCTTTTGGTGCTTGCAGATCCATAGCAAGATTTTAACTCTAATTGCGATAGTATGTGAGATTTGCGCTCTTATTTGGTAAGTTTTTCTGTCTTTTTCATCAAATAGTTGCTGTATCTCTAGCTTGTGCTCTTTATGTAAAGATTTCCTAACAACTTTCGCGGTTTTACTGATTATAATTTAAAATTTGCATTTCTTAACTCTTTCTTTTTCGCAAACCACCTACATTGTCTGGTTCGTACTGTTTCAGGTACAGCTTGAGTTATGTTCCTTTTGCTCGGAGAATGGTGTCAGATTTGACGATCAGATTGTTCGACACAGAGATATAAATGGTAAATGATGCAGATTCAATGGAGATGAGGTTTTAACATCTTTGTTTTCTTACTTTCATTTTGTTTTTGCTGTTCATTTTAGTTTTGGACCTTGTGAATCTTGTGATTGTTGGTCATTGTACAGCATTCTTGAATTTTACAGAGTTGCTTTGCCTTTCTGGTCATTGTACAGCATTCTTGAATTTTACACCGAGTTGCTTTGCCTTGCTTTTTCTTTTTAAGAAAGACCCTCCCGATAAGTCGGAATTGGTGTATCAATGGAGTCTCATCATCCATACATAACGAATTCGTATGGTATATTCATATCATAATATATGAACGGTAAGAACTAAGCATCTTATAGACAAAAGTATTCAGTTATCGGGGAAAAGACTATACTTATAATGTCGAATCAGGAAAAGAAAAAGCAAATTGAAAACCCAGGGAGGAACCATGAAATTGAAAATTTAGAAGAACTGATCAATCAATTAAATTGAAAATTTAGTCGAGAAAGGTGCAATCCACATTGGTTCGAGTCCACTTTGAAGTGCTTCTTTTATCGTGGAAACCTTGTCGGTACTGTAAACTTCCGAATTCTGCTTGATATCACCAAACTTCTGAACACACAAATTTTGCGTCCTGGAATTATATGAATGAACAGAGTTCGCCAACTCTCTTACCCCTCTAGCCACCACTGTGTCTGCTGCGGCGTTGTAACTGTTAAGAAACATATATATATCTTCTCCGAAACCAGTTTCTTCCCTCATCCATTTCTTTCGCGATAAATCGAACCTCCCCGCCCGAAAACTACTCTCATCTTGCAATTGATATACACACAAGAGTTGCTCATCTCTGGACGCTACCAATTTATCCATACCGCCAGCACTCTTCAGTACTCCTCGTGATCAGAAGACACAATTCCTCTGAGGTGAAATGGAAGGCACCCAAAGTTCCACAGCTGAAAAGGCAGTAAAAAGTTCCGTCGAAATAGGCCACGTTGAGGATGCTCCTCATTTGATGTTGCAACTAACCAACTTGCTTAAACTTCCAAGTTCGATCCCCAGCACGACACGTACCGATCTGAATCTTGCGTAAACCGGAAATGTTAGGACTACAGGGTGGAAGCACGACGAAGAACAAACAGTCTGAGGCGGTTGGGTTTGAAGTGAAACTAACTCTTATCGGCCCGTAGTTAGTCTCTAAGCACGGTAAGTTGATAACCTTGTCGCTGAAGGGACAGTATAGAGATGAGTGTAAATAATTTTTCCATATAAAGACGATGTGTTTTTTCCAGTGTCTAAAAACCAACCATCCATCCGTTGCGACGTGAACCACTTTTCATCGCCTTTCTTGATCATCTCCGTTGAGGACCGTGTACATCTTTTGGTGAGATGGACGTATACTTTGCAGATGCTCTTGGCCAGACACTTCCGGTTCCACAAGTAAAACATGAGCTCATCTGGTACCAATTCCTACAAACCGCGCGGCAACAGATGTGATCGATCACGAATGTCGTTCTTGATACAATATCTTGCAGGAGATCGTCAGGAATACTAGCCCATCCAGAATGATCACGACCCACACTGTTGGGGATAACTAGGGTTTTACCCAGTAATGTGTATATATATATACTCTCTTTTCTTATGAAATATATAAAACAAATTAAATCTTTTCCAACAGTTGTAGTTATACATCCTCGGGATATTACTTCGTTGTATTATTTCGAAGTTTGATTTCATAACATTAGTGGTTGTATAATGCAGTCAACTAATTTTTATTTGTTGTTTCTCATTACACAGAAAACCATATCTACACATCATCTCAAATCTCTAAAGCACATGATATTTCTTCAACCTCACCTAAAACTATGCATTATTCAAGTGCGGCTATTGCACAAACAAAAGTAAAACAGCAAAAATCCAAAAACAGAACACCATCTCAAACGTTCATGTCTTAATCAACCTCCTCAATCTTAGGTCCAGCACCGGCACCACCGGTACTGCCATTGCCATTGCCATTGCCATAGCCGCCACCAGGCATACCAGCACCACCACCCATTGGCACATCTCCACCTTGATACATCTTTGAAATGATAGGGTTGCACAATCCCTCCAATTCCTTCTGCTTGTCTTCAAATTCCTCCACTTCTGCCAATTGGTTCCCGTCCAACCACGCGATAGCCTCATCGATTGCCTTCTCGATCTTCTGCTTGTCAGCCGAGTCCAACTTCCCTGCAAATTTCTCATCCTTGATAGTGTTCCTCATGTTGTACGCGTAATTCTCTAGCGAGTTCTTGGCTTCCACCTTCTTCTTCACCTCCTCATCCTCTGACTTGTACTTCTCTGCCTCCTGCACCATTCTCTCAATCTCTTCCTTGCTCAACCTTCCTTTGTCGTTTGTGATTGTAATCTTGTTCTTCACTCCAGCAGTCTTGTCCTCGGCTGAAACATTCAAGATACCATTCGCATCAATGTCAAAACATACATTGATCTGAGGGACTCCTCTTGGCGCCGGTGGGATGCCAGTGAGCTCGAATTTTCCGAGGAGGTTGTTATCCTTGGTCCTGGCCCTTTCTCCTTCATACACCTGAATGAGCACTCCCGGCTGGTTGTCGGAGTAGGTCGAAAAGATCTGCTCTTTCTTGGTCGGAATTGTAGTGTTTCTTGGAATCAAGACTGTCATTACACCACCTGCAGTCTCAAGACCAAGACTGAGAGGAGTAACATCAAGAAGAAGCAAGTCTTGAACCTTCTGATCCCCTTCTCCAGTCAAGATAGCAGCTTGAACAGCAGCCCCGTACGCAACGGCCTCATCAGGGTTTATGCTCTTGCAAAGCTCCTTCCCATTGAAGAAATCTTGCAAGAGCTGCTGAACTTTCGGAATTCGAGTCGACCCACCAACCAAAACAACCTCATGGACACTGCTCTTGTCAATCTTAGAATCACGAAGACATTTCTCCACAGGTTCCATACACTTCCTAAACAAGTCCATGTTCAATTCCTCAAATCTTGCTCTAGTAATAGTAGAGTAGAAATCGATACCTTCGTAGAGCGAATCAATCTCAATGGTTGTTTGTGTAGTTGAAGACAGTGTCCTCTTTGCCCTCTCACAAGCAGTCCTCAACCTCCTCAAAGCTCTAGCATTGCCACTGATATCCTTCTTGTTCTTCCTCTTAAACTCCGCAACAAAATGATTCACAAGCCTGTTATCAAAATCCTCACCACCAAGATGTGTATCACCAGCAGTAGCTTTCACTTCAAAGATCCCTTCCTCAATTGTCAGCAGAGAAACATCGAAAGTTCCTCCGCCAAGATCAAAAATCAGCACATTCTGCTCGCCACTCCGCGACGCCTTCTTGTCCAAACCATAAGCAATGGCAGCAGCAGTAGGCTCATTGATGATCCTCATAACATTAAGCCCAGCAATCGCACCGGCATCCTTAGTCGCCTGGCGTTGGGAATCATTGAAAT
Organism: Viola pubescens var. scabriuscula; assembly: GCA_002752925.1. Taxonomy (NCBI): domain Eukaryota; kingdom Viridiplantae; phylum Streptophyta; class Magnoliopsida; order Malpighiales; family Violaceae; genus Viola; species Viola pubescens. Next base: position 5,903 of record NBIL01152022.1, on the reverse strand, counting down.
AAGCAGGAACAGTGACAACCGCGTTTTTAATACTCTCACCCAAATACGCCTCAGCGATCTCCCTCATCTTGATCAACACCATAGATGAGATCTCCTCCGCCGCAAACTGCTTCTCCTCACCTTTATACTTGACCACGATCATGGGTTTTTCGCCTGGGCCAGGGATAACTTTGAAAGGCCATAGCTTCATGTCGCTTTGGACAGTTGGGTCGGAGAATCTCCGACCAATCAGACGTTTCGCATCAAAGACAGTGTTTTGAGGGTTCATCGCAACTTGGTTTTTGGCGGCGTCTCCGATGAGACGCTCGGTGTCGGTGAAGGCAACATAGGAAGGAGTGGTTCTGTTACCTTGGTCATTAGCGATGATCTCGACACGGTCGTTCTGCCACACGCCGACGCAGCTGTAGGTGGTGCCGAGATCAATACCAATGGCCTTCCCTTCTGTTTTTGCAGACGCCATAATACCCGAATCAACAAATGACAAAAGAATGCTTCTTTAAGCTGGGAAAAGAGACAATAAATAGAAATCAGGAGAGTGTTTGTTTTGTGTGTTCTTGTTCGCCTGGAATTTGAGTTGATGAGAAGAGAGAGGGAGATGGGTGTATATATATAGTCCATGGAGTTTTAAGAAGAGAATTCGAGAGGAGAGTGGAAGAAAGGAATTGGCGGTAGAATTGGCGGAAAGGAAAGGAGAAGAGAAGACGTAACTAGACAGTTCTGGACGAATGGAGAAGTGTCTTCGTGTCTACTAGAACCTGGTGGTAGGGGTGAGTCTGCTGACTGGTAACTGATTCCTGGGCTTGGGCTTGGTGTTGGGCTTGGGCTAAATTCATAATACCATCTCCTTTTCTTTTTGGGCTTTCGGAAGCAAATGTATTATTACTATTCTTCTTAATTAAAATACTCGACCAGGACGTACAAATTAATCTAAAGAAAAATATACTCTTTTTTAAATAAAAAGTGCTAAAGAACTTATTTTTTTATAGTTCATTTTATTCAGAATAGTGTGTACCACCTCATTGTGGGGATATTGATTGGGAATAATTGACAAGTTTTTGTTACCAGAATAGACTGTACTTAAATAATCTAATTAATTTGGGTATTTTGCTCATTTTTGACTTAATTGTGATTATGTACTAATTACTATTACTCGCTAAAACTAGATAATTAATTCACGAGTGGGAATCGAGCTATCGAATATGTCATGTTAGATTTTAACGATGTGACATGACACGTCTCCGGTGCCATGTTATCACTGAGCTCGCCTAACAACAACCCGACCCACTCCGAAATAATCTGACTTGCCCAAAAACAACTTGACTCAAAAATTAAATATCCGGATTTCTTTTGGAAAAGTATAAATTTCTAAAAAAAGGAAGAAAATTTAAAAGAAGATAAAAAAAATCCAGAAAAAATAAAATAAAATAACAATGATATTGTTTTTCACCAATTTATAAAAAAATTAAATAATATTCAAGAAATAGGATTTTAGGAATTAGTAGATTTTTAGTTGCTTTAAATTAGCTTAATACTCAAATAGTTGATTGAAAATTCATTCTTTAATGGGAAGAAACTTAATTTCTTTATAAATCGGTAAAAAAATGTTAAACTTTTTTCTTTAGTTTTTGGGATTTTTTGTATTTTTAGAAATTTATTTCTTTTTCTGACTTTTTATAGTTTTTCTAATATAAATCAAGATTTTTTTATTTTTTTGATCAGTTGTTTTCGGGTGGGTCAAGTTATTTCCGAGTGGGTCGGGTGGAGTTGATGATGTTGTCGCACCAAACACGTGTCATGCCACGTCACCAAAATCTGACGTGATAAGCTGATATGGCATGTTGGGTCGTTTGGTTCGTGCTTATTGACTAAATTATATATTTTTAGCGAGTATAAAATCTTCATTAAGTTGAAAAAGAATAAAAAACTCAAAGTAATTGCATCATCTGAGTACAGTCTATTCTCGTAACAAAAACCTAATAATTGACAAACATGATAATTTTTAATCTGAGTGGTATAAAAAGTAGAAGTAACAAATTTTTATTTTATTTTAAAAATTAGAAGGAAGCAAATTTTATTTTGCAAAAAAGTACGGAGGTAATTAATTCATACTAGTTTGTGCTATTTCAAGTACATAACGATGGTGGGACATCGTCTTCCAAAGAGGGTTGGAAAGAAAATTAGGTTTTTATTTATTTTTGGTAGACAGGTTTTGGTTGAAAAATCAAAGGAAGTTGTCTTTCTAGAAAAAACTTCATTGATTACTTTGATGGATTTTTTTGTTCCATTCCTATATATAAAATCTACCAAACTAACACTCTCAATGTCAAAATATATAATTATTCAACAAGGATATAGCTAAATCTAAGCAAATCATTGAATTTTGAATCTAGATTTAGAAATTAACAAATTTTGTTTATGAGACACTAAGGAAATAAGACGTTTTCCATTTTTTCTTCTTCTTCACTTCCTTCATAACATTAAATTTTGAGTGATTTTTTGTCTAACTGATCTCCTGTCGAGAGCGTAAAAAATAGTTGTAAAAATGGATATAAAAATTTGGGTAAAATACAACTTAGCACTGTCCACAATGAACTTGTAGATGGTAGTAAGAGGATCGTCCACAGAGACCACTAGGGAAACGTAGTTCTTAGTTTGACTTCCTCGTCACTGGAGTTGATTGGTTGATTCTAAAACTAAGACAAAAAGATAACAATTAAGCAGTTAAAATAATCTTGGTCAAAGGTTTGGCCAAGATCATATAGCTTGATGAGGAAATTCAAAGTGTGGAAAACTCCTGGTAAGGGCAATCTAGGAGCTCTTATTCTTATGCTTCGATCACTGATTCAAGGGTGTTTATCTCTACATCCATAGTACTGCTATAGAGTGGAAGATACTCCTGTCCACTCTTGCTTCCCTCCTCTTCTAATTACCTAGCGGGTGCTCTCATTCCTGGTAATCCTGTCTAGAGGACACCTTGTTGGTTAAAGGATTTATCCTGCTGGCTGCTGTCTTGAATGGCTGTGCCTCTTCAATGGTTCAGGGGAAGACAGTACCTAACCCAAGCCACCTCCCAATCGAGGCCCTAGGTTGTCAATCTGGTCTAGATTATACCACTCATTTCCTACTAGCCTTCGCGAGACCAGCTGTCTACTTCGCCTATCTTGATTCGCTTGTCCCCTTCTAGGCTGACTGCAACTCTTCTCTACTAAATTTAAGAGTGATAAATTCTTAATTTTAGCAAGTAAGTGGTTTGTTAAATCAGAAAATAAGATGATTACAGATGGAGAGATTAAGATGAACATTTAGATCTCACGAAGCATAAGAACATGACTCAACAACCAAGAATCGGTGTTTAGCTAGACATATTCATGGAGGAAAGATGGAAAATTAATTGGATAAAAGAAGTTCAATTGTCAAATCACAAAACTGGAAATTACAGAGCAATAGTATTTTTCGTCCCCGGAGAGATGATGATCCAGAGTGAGAGTCTGAGTCCTTGTAAAAAGGATTCCTCTTTTTACTCTATCTCATTCAAAATTCAAAATTAAAACTAACTATTACAAATTCAAAAGATTGTTCAAATTTTGCAAATTAAATATTGTTCAAACGAGGGAGATCCAGTTAAGGATTCTTGTAGATAATCTTCAATGCAGCAGATCCTTCAAATCTCGTCTTCTGTTTCAACCGCCACCTCGCATCTTTATGCTTTGCCCAAATTCTCTTGCTTTAGTTGTCTTGTTGTCTTGGCCAAGCCTGCGGCCAAGACAGTCTGAATGTCCGTTTTATGCTCCAAAAATAACTTTTCTCCTCTGCAACTGCCTCCAAGTAATTGTCTGCACAAGTGGGGAAAATTCACAGAAATTACTAATTTGACTGCCTAATTCATAAGTAATTAGACAGTAAAATATGAGAAATATATGCTCAATCAAATCTCCCCACACTTAAAACATGCTTGCCCCCAAACATACTGATTCTAAAAACAAAAGAAAACAAACAAAAAGAAATAAAAACCAGAAAGCATCAGTTTCTAAACATCCAACTCATCACGTAGAATTCTCAGGCAATTCAATTCATAACTCAAAATCGTATTATCAAGGCCTAACTAATACCCCAAACACCATACATCCATAAAGTGCCATGATCAGGTACTTTACTATAAAATCATGCAAGGGAACAAAATAGAATTGAAAATAAACCAACTCCCTAGATACATAGTCTGCTGACTCATAAGCACAAACTCATGCAATCAAGCAGAGGCATTTTCAATTCTCTTTTCACAATTTGGCTTGAGCAAACTTTTGCATTTCTTTTTGCTGTCTTAATTTCTATGAATCTTTGATTCTGGTTCCTGATATATCCCACTTGCTAAGGCAAGAACACCAGGACAGATCTTTGATTCTTACATAGTTTCCTGGTTTTCCTACTTGCTGAGGCAAGAAAACCATGACAAATTGTTTTTACTACTGAGTTGCTCTTTATTTATGATTGTATTTCTTTGGATACTCCAGCTTGCTGATGTTAGAGTACCAGAGCAGTTGCATTTTCACATCACAGGCAATCAAGCAAAAATCATAGACTCCATAAGCAGTGCAAAAGCTAAAAGCTGTCAGTCATACGTATCAAGGGGAGTAGTTTATTTTCATGACAAAATATTTTTAAGTGTTCCTCTTGCAGACTTCAAATGTAAAGCACCAGTATCATGAAACTATATGCACGGGGAATGTTTAAAGAGTACCAGGAAAATGTATCGTGCAAGCATTGGAAATGTTAACCCATTAAATTGCCTTGATAGTAAAATATGGAGTTAAGTAGTCAAGTGCCTTTGTTTCCTTTGTGATGAGGTTTATGCTTAGAACAAGTTGGGTCTTGGTTTTTGAAAAACAACACAGATCATGCACTCTACCTAAAACACACAAAATCAAAACAAAAAGGCACGCACAAGACTCTGTTGATCCTAAAAAAGAAAAAAAACTAGAGTGTCTTGACCAAGGGTGATTGAGCGTAATTTGTAGTGGTTTTACCAATTATTCTTATACAATTATGAATTATAATTCTATTTATATTAGTTGAATTCCATGACTATTGCAGGAAATTGAGCTGGAGAGGAATTGAGCAAGAAAGAGCCAAATAGAGTCAAATTCTAGGCAGAATCGGATCTGGGAAGAACGGAGTGGATCATTCAACTAAGGAGGTGTCCAAATTGAGAGATCAAGATACGAATGGAAATCCCAAGATGTAAGATAGGTCTGGTCCAAATTTAAAGCCATTTAGATGAGCGAATCATCAGAAATCCTATGCCGACATTTTCGCGCGCAGTGTGTGCACCCGACAACCTACGAATTGAAGTTTGAAGTCCAAAGGAGAGTCCAGCCGTGCAAATCACTCCAGAATCATTCCAGAACTTATTATTGATATCATTAGATATTTTATTGAAGATATTTTTGGTTTTGGAAGTGGTTTCCTAATTAGAACTCTTACCTTATTGGAATCAGGGTTTTGTGCACCTTGTGCTTAGTATAAATAGAGCCGCTTGGCTCCATTGTAGGGAGCATCCGGGTGTGCAAGGAGGACGGAAGCAACCTCTTTTAGTCCCTTTTTTCTCTGGTTTTAATTGTATTTCTCATGTCATCTTCATTCTTGAAGACAATAGGAATTTTATAATCAAAACATTTTCTCCATTTCTCGACTTTTCTTGTTTTTTGTTAACTAATCTTTCTTGTTCATGTAAAGGCAGTTGGTTATGATTCTAAGCTATCTGTGAGACCAAAATGATCTTATTAACCTTTGATTCTACATTTAATTGATCTCGCGCTTCATCTTATGTGTTTTTCTAGATAAACACTACTGTCATTTCCTTTGGTTGTGGATTATCGGCCAAAGGGATTGAAGTAGACTCCTACGCA
>NBIL01152004.1:0-10127 GCA_002752925.1 Viola pubescens var. scabriuscula | reverse complement strand
TAATATTTTATAAATGGGTTTTTTCGTTTTTCCCTTCAAACTAAAATTTAAAAAATTAATTTACAAGTTTTTTCGTTTTCCGCCTAAAATACTTCATTCAAACTAATATTAAAAAAATTAATTTACAAGTTTTTTCGTTTCCCGCCTAAAATACTCCATTCAAACTAATATTAAAAAAATGAAAATCGCCACGTGGCGGGATGAGATTGGTTCATTTTGGAGAATAAATATTTTCAATTGGAAAATGAAAATATTTCCGAAAATTTGGTTGTGAAACAGATTTTGGAAATAACTCCAAATTTTTTATTATTTTCAAAATAACTCCGTAAGTAAACGGCACCTAAGTGATTTATATCACAATGGTTTGGTTTGATCCAAAGAATTATTAAGAGCTAGTATAATTTTATAGTGACCAAATCCGGAAAGATAAGTGATGACGTGTACCAAAGGAGGTAACGGCCCTAACGGGGTAGGAATGAGAAAAAAAAGGAAATATAATAAAGAGCGGTGAAGCGTTAAGCATTTGAAGGCACGAAAGAATGTTTTATTTTCCTTTTCCCTCGTTTCGTTAGTTCAAATTTCAAAACACCGACCCACCCACCAACTCTCTCTCTCTCTCTCTCTCCCTGCTAAAATCAGAGAGCTAATCTAAACACAAGACGACGGAAGTAGATGATACACATGATATGCGCCCTAGTCAAGCGTGAAGTTCGATTGATTTGCAGATCGGCGGTGTGGTTCCTCGACAGATCGTTTTCTACGGCTATGGGTTGCTTCTTCGGCTGCTTCCGTGTCCGAGACCACCGCGCCCCCCGCTCTCCTCCGCCGCACCTCCTCTCTAAAACTCCCCCGGTAACTAAACCCTCTCTTTCTTTAATTTCCTATATCCTTTGTTTCTCTTGGAAATTTAGTTGACTGCTCCTTCAATTTCTTCTGATTCGTAACTCGCAGGGCGTTGTCGACTCTAAGAATCGGTTGTCTTCACTCTTCTTATCTGAAGGTAAAATGGTTCTTCCACTGTATTTTCATTTCTCATGGATTTTGATGTAGTGTATGCCACCTGTTTGATGGTATTTATTTATTTGTTGTTCTTGCTTTCTAATTGCTGTTGTTTTTATGTTTCATTGGAAAAGAAAAAGTGAGAGAAGACTCCACGTATAGCGACGAGGAAAATCTGCGTTCCGAATCTCCCATAATCACCAAGGAACTCAGGGATGAGGTGTGTATTCTTCACCTCTTACAGTATATATAACAAATGATTCCTTGTTTTAGTCTCTTGATTCGTTGATATGTTTTGGGCATCCTTCATTTTAGCTTATTTTGGTTTTGCAATTTTCCAAAGGATCTGCACTCAGAATTTGGTTTCTTCTGTGTTACATGCACTTGTGTGCCTGTTTTGTTATTCTATTCTTGACATTAAATCTTTAACTATGTGGACCAAATTCTTATTCTAGCATTGTATTTACAAGTGAGTCATATATTACCATCTTAGCCATTTTTTCTGTGATAATATTGTTCTGTGGAATCTGTCCATCTTATGGGATTGTTTGATCCTCTAATCACACCCTTATAAAAATGCTTTGAACTTTTCAAACCTCTTCCACAATACCCTAGTATGTTTCCACTCCATTTTGTTTTTTACATGTCTGGATTTCTGTTCCATCAAATCTTGTGGCTAATCTTAATGTTTCTCATTTCTTTGATTGAAAACTACTTCAACAGGCTAAATTTCTGAAAGCTTGTGGCACATTGCCAGAAACTCCTGTTGAAATTCGCAAAGCTGCTGCAGAGTTTAAAGATTCACCTTCCTTTGATAAAGATTCAGAATTTCACTCTTGGCTCCCAAATACATCCATCCAAAAACTTCAGCTGGACATTCAAGTTGATGAAACACCTACTCCTATAAAACATTTTGAACAGTGGGAAAGGGGTTCAATTTCTTCTGAACGTACACCTAGCAGGTTGGACACCTAATTTTAATTAGTTGTTATTGAGTAATTAACAAATGATCTGCTCATGGAAGATATGAAACTAAACATATTTTTGTTTCCTATATTTCCATGGAAGCTTGGCCTATTAACTGGTTGCAAAGAGTTTGTGGTAATCTTATCCATCAACTCTCCCTATATTACGTTTTTCAAGGAATGGAATTTGGTTGCCCTGTAAAAGGCAAATAGTTATACTCTATGCCTGTTTGGTTCTTTGGGTGAAATGAAAGCTGTTTGGGATTGACCATGACATAATGGAATTTTTCTATTATTACTTATACAGCATAATTATTCTGTAAGCCTTTATGGTCGCTGACTTCCAATGTCATCTCTTTCCTGTAGCTGCATTTCACATGTACAAAACAGTGGAGCAATCTGTACAGCCTCCACCGAAGATGGCAAGCCAGGAAGTGTCAAAACTGTAATCCAGGATCATGTTAATCAGGCTAGAAATATTACTTACAGCAATCCTTCAGCAGCAAATGTCCAGGGCAGGAGCAAGTTGGTTCGCTTTGAATGCAATCCTGATACCTGTTCATCTAAAGGGTCTTCTTCTGAAGATAGTCACCAAAGAGGTTGGAAGTTTAATTCTCCGTTGGATCTGAGTGTATCAAAGCCTTCTCCTAGGCCAACCCCACTTAAACTTTCTGATGAGATGCAAACACCTGGTACAGTTTTCCCTGCAAATGTGGAAGCTTCAGCAGCTGGGAAGAATAGAGTTAGGTCCCAATATGTGTATTCTGTCCTGAACCCAGTAGAGAATACCTCTCAGTGGAAGGTGCTGAAGAAAGTTAATCTTGAGCAGTCTGAAGCCAAGTTGGAATTGGGGGTTAAGGAAACTTCAGCTACTAAAGATTTGAATGTGGAAGCAAGCTTGTCTTCTTGGATCCAGCCACAGCTATCTGGTCATGATCAGGATAATCCAAATCTTGAGACCTCTTCTAGCAAAAATTTCCCTTTCGGTAGAACTCCTGGTGATAGACCTATAATTGGGATGGTTGCTGCTCACTGGAATGAGAACGAACCTTCTCATATTTCTCCTAAGTGGTGGGATGGCAATGGAATCCCTAATTCAACTAACAAGTACAAGGAGGTATCTATTGTCTGTTATTTTATTATACCCTTTAAATTACTAAAAATGCACTAAAAAATGTCCATTTGTTATAACAGGATCAGAAAGTAAGTTGGCATGCTACACCATTTGAGGAGAGATTAGAGAAGGCATTGTCTGATGAAACTTTTGTCTCACAAAGGTATAACTGGTTCATTATTTTCTTGCTTTTTTGTTCCTTTAAAATGCATGTTAGGTTCTAACTCCTCTTTTTATCCTAAGATTAAAGATCCTTTTTCCCCCTGATAAGCTGATATTTATTAAAATAACGCAAGATGTGTAAAAAGTACCAAAGACCACCTAAGGGAACTGTAATTAGGGTCCAACATTGTCATTCCTTTCAACCCTATTCCTCAGGAAAAGTTATAATTGGCTAATATGCCTGCCTGATTGGGGAAGATTTTGCTTAGAAATACAATAAGACCATAGTTAGTAACTTAATATGGAAAATTGTTTTTGTATTTTATTAGTTTTATGATTTGATGTGGAAAAACTACACGAGGAATTAGAAATGAAACTAATTTGATTTATTAGCATAAAATTTTGGTCTGTGTTTCTCATTAATTTTAAGAGAATTTATGAGTCCAACAAGAACTGAACAAGAATTGAAGCAAGTCTTTAGAAACTCCACCGAAAAGCCATATCAAATATGTTCATTCAACCAATGAGCCTTAGTCATGATTCTGCTGTTAACAATATATCCAATTTCAGCAACCTCCATGCTAAGATTATCTGTATAAGTTCTGATTAGTTATTTCTTCTGATGAGCAGGAACGATATCAATGGGAGACCACTCGATTTTCACGAATATGACGATAGTGATACTGCGCTCTCTAAGTTGGGCTCTTCAGCTAGATCAAAGTCAGTTGTTTCATTCTGATGGTGCTGTTGTGTTGTGTAGACTGTAGTCAAGTTTTCTCAATCTGACCTGTCGGTTACGCCACACTAGTAGTTTCATGGTTGTTAAACTCAGTGTTTAATCTGGAAATATTGACGCGCGCTTGCGTCGATGCAGCAAAAGCATGAGGAGCTGCTTGCTTGCTTGCTTGTAGACTTGTAGTTGTAGTATATAATACGGTCTAGCAGTAAATGCAAAATTTTGGTTGAACTCACTTATCATATCATGTCTTTGCCCTTCTGATGGCTTATTTGTTGTTTGTGGCAGAGGACAACCAAGCATTATTCAAAAAAAGAAACAATCAATTTTTGACTTCAGGTTTTTGGTTTTTGTTTTGGAAAAAGATATTTGTCCATATGGTGGTGGTATCCACCTGGTAGGCGTGGCCTTTTAGTAGCTATCAATTTCTGTCTAGCATTGGAGCCGTTGGATCAAGCTGTTTTTGTGAGAATTTATGCCCCTACATTGTTTTGTACTTATTCCGTCCAAAAATATTAAACGCGGGGTCACAAATAACACAGATTAAGGTAAGGTGGGTCTGTGTTAGAACACGTCAGAAATAATATTAAAAAAATCCACATCTCCACCACTTCTTCCTCCTCCGCGTCACTTTTCTCCCTCCACCCACCATCACCACCGTCATTTCCACCTTCACCTTCACCTCCTCTTCTATTATCTCCCATCTCCCTTTCTATTTTTAATTTCCTTACAAATCTAATCAATAATCATCTCAAAATAAACCCTCATCTCATTTATTTTCATCTTTCCTTCACTACTTCCAGATCTGAAGGTGATGGGAGTTTTGTTTTTTTTTTGTCAGATCCGGGCTTGAGAAGGTATTGAATTGATTCTGGCCGGAGATTTAGAGTTGGGTTGGTGAGGAAGTTTGGATGTGTTTGTTGATCATTCTCCTTGATTCCAACCATTTTTTCATCATCGACGCCGACAGAATCGGGGACAAACATCCAAGAAATAAATTCCCTCAATTTATAAGAAAATCCCACAAATGAAAAAAGAGATCCGTATTGAAAAAACGAAGAACGAATTTGAGAAGTTAGATGGGCCCTTAACGTGGGCTAAATTAAATAACCTGCAAATTTGAAGAAAGAAAGAGACGGTGAGGAAGAAGAAGAATGTGGAGAGAGAGAGGAGGAAGAAAGATGAAAACACAAAGGATGAAGGCACGAACCCCGAACACGTCTATTATTTCCAACAAGTCATTTTTCCTCTAAAACGTCCAATAAATATGGACAGAGGGAGTATTTTGTTTTGTCCAATTTTGTTAAAAAAAAAATTACTTATGGGACCGTAACTTTATTCCGTTAATGTATTTTACTTTTGTACGAATAATTACACACCTTGTGATTCCCGAGTTTACAACATATACTACATTATTTTTTTCCCACGAATCTTAACTAACAACCAACCACAACTGCAACAACACAAAATTAGAAAACTAGATCCGGGACCTCTAACCCTATTAACTTAGAAAAGTTGTCAACTGCCCGCTGATTCCCAAGTCTGCGATAGTTCCAAAATAACAAACTCATGGCTCTGGACGAGGCTTGCACAATAACCACCGCCGAATCCTCACCCACATCCTCCTCCCAATGCACTACCTTATTCCTTTTGTGCAAAGAAAATGAAGGGTCACTGATGTGATCCGGCCAAGTGTAAATCGACCGAATCAATATATGGAGCTTGATGGATCTAGCTCTAGAGTTTGTGACATGAAAACAACAAGAAAAACAACAATATAGATGGAGGAAACAAAGATGGAGACGCAACGGAAAGACACGAATATAAATACCCGGATGAATGGCAGAAGGATTAGAGATGATGGTTGGAACAACGATCGATCGAATACTTGAGATATGCTTGGCGAATAGCTTGAATCCGGGCTGAATATTCTTGTTATTCAACAAGCACAAACCGTCTAATGATGAACACTCAAATAAACACTCAATCGCTTACAAAGTGAAGTAATAACGGATTACACAAATTTGGATTACAAGGAAATGATGGTTTAATGTTTTACTTGCGAATGATCAAAACACCATCAAGCTTAGAAGTTCACAAGATGAGTTTAGGTGATAAAAGGAGAGTACTCTCAACTCTAACAAATATTACTCAACACTAAACTAAGGAGGATAGCAGACATAAGAGAGCTATTTATACTATTACATAAAATGACCTAAAAGAGCTTGGAAAAAGAGCAAGCAACTGCTTGGCGGTATACCGTTGGCCACTAACGGTATACCGTTAAGGATCTTCAATCCTTTTTCCAAAAATGTTGAAATTTTCCAAAATGATTCCAGTAACTAACGTCATGACGTTATGACGTTAAGCATTGCCACAAAATCCCAAAAAAATTCTTCAAAAACTCATTTTCGACCAGCTTTCTCCTGAAGTAAAAATCCTTAACGTCATGACGTTAAGAATGGCCCAAGGCTTAACGTCATGACGTTAAGCACTGCCCAAAAATTGCTAAAAATTCAGCTTTTCTCTAAAATTTGCCGAAATGCGTAGGTGATAGGTGTCGAGGCCATCAAAGATAAATTTATAAGTTCAACTTATGAATACCTGCAAAAGCTTGTATATAATGGTAATAGGATCGATCCATAAAGAATGGTTAGTCTCAACAAGAGATAAAAGATCGGATTAAAACACTTCTACTCATGGAGGGGTTTTAAAACTAAAAACTAGAATTTAAATAAAACAGATAACTATCTTGACCAAGGGCGAGAGTACCCTTGATCAAGACACAGAATCAGAAAGCCGTCTTGGCCAAGGATGATAGTATCCTTAGTCAAGATGCGATTCCGACAGCTTAGAACATACATAAAATTAAAAAGGGGTTCCTAGTAAAGGAGCAAGTAAAGTTATGATTCACAAGTATTCGATCATTGATGCATAAATATTCATTTCTTGTTTACAGAATTGCTATAGGATCAAGGTACCTGATGACCCCTACCTTCCCTCCTGTATCAACATCACTCCAGAGCTATATGCGCGTAGGAATAGTGATGCCTTACCAATACACCCTCCTGCGTCACCGCCTAAAGTGGTGCCCCGCCGACCAGCGATTAGCTGGTTTAAGGGTATAATGGATTGGTAGATGATCGATTAGGGGAAGATAATTCTAGGCTTATCCTCGGGCGTCAGTTGAAGCGTCGGCTTAAATACTATTCTCTCCTACCGTCCACGATCCCATCGCAATTTTGTAGGTGTCTACTTTGATCCCCTTGATCAAGACCAAGAGGAATGACAGTTTCCATCGAGTCAGCAGGTTGATTAGACACAAAGCTCCCAATGACAGAATAAGGTCCGGGAATAATATATGCAAACATAGAAATTAGGAAGAGCAATTAGATCTCACAAATAACTTAGAATCATAACCGGCTGCCCTTACTAGGAACAAGAAATATTAGTTAACAAAAAACAAGAAAAATAGAGAAAACGGTAAAACGATTTGAATAAAAGATTCATATCGTCTTCAAGAATGAAGACAACAAGAGAAACACAATCAGAACAAGAGGAGAATAAAGTCTGCTGCTGTGTGTATATTGATATGAGTGATGATTCATACAATGGAACCAAACGGTTTTATTTATACTAAACACTAGGCACACAAAACCCTAATTCTTAGAAGGTAAGAGTTATATTTAGGAAAAAATCTTCCAAAAGTAGAAATATCTTCAATAAAATATCTAATAATATAAATAGGAAGTTCTGGAATGATTCTGGAATGATATGGAAGGTTTCCACACGGCTGGGCTCTCCATTGGACTTCAAACTTCAAGTTGCGGGCTGTCAGGCGCACACTCTGCGTTCAAAAATGTTGGCATAGGTTTTCTGATGATTCGCTCATCAAAATAGCTTCAAATTTGGACCAGACCTAGCTAACATCTTGGGCTTTCCATTCGTATCTTGATCTCCTAATTTTGACACCTTCTTTATTGAAAGAGCTACTCCGTTCTGCCTAGATCCGATTCTGCCCAGAATTTGACTCTTTTTGGCTCTTTCTTGCTCAATTCCACTTTAGCTTAGTTCTCTGCAATAGTCATGGAATTCGATTGGAATCAATAGAATTACCATTCATAAATGCATAAGAATAAGTGGTAAAACTACTACAATTTAGGCTTAATCAGTAGGATGCTTGGGGATGTCCTCGCCTTCACTTTGAGTGATTGGTGTCTGTCTAGGAGTGTCCAAAAAGTTGGTGCATCCATGAACACATCATCCTCTCCCTCTTCAGAAGGATTCGACCTCGAATCCACATCCTTAGAAGGTTATCGCCGGGGCGAGAATCACCTCTTCCTCACTACTCTCGGCTTCCTCTTTCTTCACCACTTCCTCATCTTCATGTTCACTGTCGGATTCATAAACTCCCCCTCGAATTACTATCACACGGCGATTGGGATATTCGGTGGAAATGTGCCCTTGCCCGTGACACTTGTAGCATTCTATGTTGGCGGAAAACTTCCGAGGTGGAGGTTTTGGATCAGGTGTCTTCGGCGATGAGGAATATGATTGGGATGTACTTCAGCTTGGATGGGTCTTCTCCTTTGTTGACTCATAGGCTTCCACTTTAAGGGCATAATGAAGCATAGGTTGCAAATGATTAAGCTCCTTCAGCTCAAGCTTGTACCTAATCCGTTCGTTGAGGCCATTGAGGATTCGAGCCATGGTGATCTCTTCACCCTCTTCAGTATCGGTCTTGATAAGAAGTTCCTCTAGTTCGTTGAAGTATTCCCCCACGGGTTTGGAACCTTGCTTAAGGACTTGTAACTTGTTTTGCAAGTCCTGTTTGTGTGCGCGGTCACAAACCTTGCTCTCATAACCCGCTTCATCTCTTCCCAATCCCGAATGGCATCCTCTTCTCTTCTTTCCTTACACACTTTCTCCCACCAACTAACGACATAATCATCAAACTCCATAGCCACTAGTTTGATCTTCTTGTCCTCCGAGTATCGATGACAATTGAAGATGCGCTGAATCTTTCCTTCCCATTTAAGGTACTCTGAAGGATCGGTGGTACCCTTAAAGGTAGGAATCAACACTTTGATACTACTCAACTTATCATCAATCCTTGGCTCTTGCGGCCTCTCAAAATACTCTCAAACCCGTGGAACTTGGACTTTGCCTTGCCGTCCCCTATTCATGTCTTCACACTCATCAAATTCCTCATAGGGTGGGTCATACTAGTCTTCGTAGAAGTTGTGTGCATAGGGAGGCGTAGGACGTGCGCGCGGGCGCGAGAGTTGGGTTGGGTGCCGGCACCATCTGCGCGTGCATGATTTAGTACAGTGTGTACGCGCGGGCGTAAAATTAGGGTTTGGGCGTCGGGGTCACCCTCGGTAACTTCCTGGTCATGGTCTCGTGGTGGCCTATTGGCACGACCTTCGTGATAATGTTGGTGCATTGCCGTGATGCCTTTGCTTTGAAGATCTAGGAGAACGAAGGTGTGTGCCTCGGGTATGGCGTGGCTCGTGGATATCTCATGTCGTTGGGGCCCCGTGGTGAGAACGTGTGGGAAGCCTCGGCAGGCTGCTCTCTCGCGATAGTCATCCTCATCATTGCTCTCTTGGCCCTCCTCTTCGGTTTTGCAAATCCCTTCTTCTTCATGAGTGCCAATGCGGGACTTAAGAGGTAGGTCCTTTGGAGCTGGTAGTGTGGAGGTGTAGGATGACTTGTCTACTCCTAGAGTACCGGACCGGATAGTCTCCTTTAGTAATGCTTGACGTGCCTCCGACTTGGCTAATGCCAACTTTATTTCCGTTTGGCCCATCTTCATCTCTGCCATGGAAGGTAAGAGTTGTTCAAGGAGTTCGACTGTCCTACTCTTGCTAGACCCGGTACTTCGGACTGACATTATGAAGAAATGTACCTGTGATTGAGCTACAAAAGATACGGTTTTTACCGTTAGTTTTCCTATGATTTGGTTGATATGGTGCTGGTATCAGCATGTCTTTGGCCTATTTCTACAGGAAACACCTTTAGGAGCGGTCGGAGAAAAAATGAGCAATTTTGGAGCAGCTTGGACCATTTTGGAGCAGAGAAGTCTTGACCATGGAACCCATCCCTCTCCCTTGACCAAGGCGATCCAGCCTTGATCATGCATCCTCAC
>NBIL01152000.1:0-11203 GCA_002752925.1 Viola pubescens var. scabriuscula | reverse complement strand
TTGTCTATGGATTTTGTGTTGGGTCTTCCTAGGTCTAGACATGGCCATGATTCTATCTTTGTTGTTGTTGATCGCTTTTCAAAAATGGCTCATTTTGTACCATGTTTTAAAATGAATGATGCCACACATATTGCATTGTTGTTTTTCCAAAATGTGGTGTGAATTCATGGTATGCCCAAAAGCATTGTGAGTGATAGGGACATTAAGTTCCTAAGCCATTTTTGGCGAACTCTTTGGGCGAAGTTGGGTACTAGACTTCTATTTTCCACCACATGTCATCCACAAACGGATGGACAAAYGGAGGTAGTAAATAGAACTCTAGGATCTTTACTTCGAGTGTTGATTAATAAGCATGGAGTGAAATGAGAAGAATGCATTACTTTTGCTGAATTTGCTTATAATAGTGCATATCATTCGACCATTGGTTATTCCCCTTTTGAGGTGGTATATGGGTTCAAACCCCTAACCCCTCTTGATCTCTTACCTTTGCCTTTGAGTTTCATCAAGTGTGCAGATGGGAATGCCAAAGACGTGGCTGTTAAAAAATGCCATGAACAGGTTCGTAAAAACATTGAGGATGTGAATGAGCGAGAAACCAACAAGCGCAACAATGACAAGACGCCTACTTCATTTGAACCTGGACAATGGGTTTGGCTTCATTGGAGCAAGGATAGATTTTCCAACCACCAAAAGGGCAAGCTAAGTCCCCGAGGAGATGGCCCTTTCCAAATTCTTCACTACATTAGCACCAATGCCTACATCTTGGACCTTCCCAATGAGTACGGGTCAATAAGCCACACCTTCAATGTCAATGACTTGACCTTGTGCCATGACGTTCAAGATATGGATTCGATGGCGAATCCTTACGAAGGGGAAGGGGATGATGTGATCCCAGCCACACCAAACCTCAATACACAAGACACCTTGCCCCAAGGCCCCATCACTGGTAGCATGGCAAAGAATCTATCTTTGTGGTTTGAAGTCAAGTTGCAAAAGGAGCCTTCCAAGGTCAATAATCGAGTCATTTCAGTGACAATCCATCATGACAGGACCAGCCTAGGCCCTAGGATGCAAGCTGGAGCACATTTCGAGCCATGAAGGCCATCTCTAGGGCGGCATACCGCTAGGAACCCTCCATGTCTGGCGGCATACCGCCAGAATTAAATGGTGCATTTTGGAGTCCAAGCGAAGCTAACGGTATGTTGTTAAGGCCCTAACAGCATACAGCCAGGGCCCTAACAGCATACCGCCCCAGGCAGTTCTCCTCTGGCGGTATACTGCCAAAACTAGGCCCAAATTCCGGACTTTGGGCTTTCCAAGCCCATTTCTTGGCTTTCCTTCTTGTACGAACTATAAATACTTCCTTTCCTCCTTTTTTAGAACTTAACTTGAACCTTGAATGATATTTGTAAAGTGAGATTACTCCTTCCTTTATCATTTTAAGGTTAGGGTTCTTGATCTTCCTTGGGAAAATCGTCGAGTCCGAGATTACTCCTATGAATTTTCCCAGGGGAAACTTATTGTATCTTTCAGCTGAAGTGTTAATGAACTCCGTATGCTTTTGATGTTTACCAATTGCCATCTTGTATTGTACAAATCAAATGCTTGATCATCTTTTCAATATATTCATTTCGGATCTTTCTCCTTTCATTTCTCTGCTAATTATCTATCTTTTGTGCTTGTTTTTCTTGTTGAGTTGGGTTTAACTAGGATAGCTCCCTTGGATAGATCCTCCATAAGCTCCATATATTATCCGGCCGACTCATCCTTGGCCGGATCATATTAGGGTATAGGACTAGGACTCATGTGTCCAGCTCGTGTTCAAGACCTAGTCGGCAAAAGACTAGGATTCGTGTGCCTATCATATGCCTAGGCCTAGTTGGCATCAGATTCAGATTCAAGGAAGGACGCGCCTAAGACAAGCGAAGGCCTAATCGACATTGGATTAGAATTCACGGAGGAGGCGCGCAAAGGGCCAAGTTGGACTCGAATTAGGGCTCTCGTGCCTTATTGGCAGCGTGTCTTATGGGCAACATGCCTTGCTGGCTGCGCATGCCTAGGGCTTGGCCAACTGACCAAGTTCTTATTAGACTACAATCAGGTTTCTTTTATGTCTTTCATTTTTCTTATATATAGCCTTATGGCTACACATTGTAAACCATGATAAGAATTGATATATATTTATCCCTTTGGGTTTTGTGAGCATGGCTCCATTCTTAAGTTCATACGTGAGCTTCCTAGGTAATTAAAAGTTCGGGAGCTTTTAATTGTTTAAGAAAGAACATCAATTTCTAACCCAACAATTTGTTAGTCAAGGAAGAATATCACAAGTTGATATTAGGTCTAGGTTGTGATTTGAGATCCTTAGCTTGAAATCAAATAGGTTAGTTAGCACGTGTCAGTAATTGGTCTCGGCTTGCACTATAGTTAAGTTATTTTTCACACGTCGAAATTCAAACTTGAGCAAAGATCAGCTTTATTAAGGTCCAAGGCAACGAGGATTGTATCATAAGATGTCGTAGAAAAAGAACTAAATTGAAAAAAAACCCAATACATAAGAGATGGATTTGAACTTTCCTCTATCGATAAACTTGAGTGCATCAATATTGGTAGTTATAAAGAGCGAATTTGTTTGCAATTATGTATATTTAGATATGATAATTGGAGGAAACATAGTTATTACTAGAAGTTGGTAAGATAACTGTAGATAAATACATGACTTGTAAGAGTAATAATGCTCTACTACTTAAAAAACATTTAGAAAGAGTGGTGTTATAGGTTATTCTTTTACTTAAATGTATACATATTTTAAATAGTAAAAATATTAAATAAATAATATAAACCTAATAAGAAAGCGATAACCCCAATCATCTCTTCTCATATTAATTAGTAAAAATGTTAGAATTGGTAGCAATATTCTTTCTTTAGAAAATAAGTATTATGAAAATCTCAACATATTAATTAGAGGTGGCAATTAAACACCCATACCCAATTAATTAGATGGGTATGGATATTAAATGGGTTAGTTAAATTTTTTAATTGGTATAAAAGGGTATATGCCCATTTAAACTAAAATAAATGAGTTTAATTAGGTATGGGTATTGGTATACCTAATTAAACCCAAGCCAACCCTATACCTCTCCTTCTCCTCTCTCTCATCTTTTTTATTTTTCTTTTTTTAAAAAAATTAATTTTCTTACTCTATATAATGAACAAAATAAATTAAAAACTACAACAACGTAATCTCTATCTCAAGATGAGTAATTAATCATATTTATTTATTATCCACTTTTTATATTTTCTTTAATCTTTTAAAAATGAGTTTTAATCTTTTTATATTTAAATGAGTTAATGGATAAATATAACAGGTATGAGTATAAATGGGTATGAGTACCCATTTAAAAAATTATATAGGTAATAAATAGGTATGATATCCATATATACTCATACCCATTTAAGTCATATCCATACCCACCCATACCCACCCATTTACCACCCCTCATACTAATTCACTCAGGATTTCATATATTAATATATATCATACTAGTTCAAGTTCTCGAGCTGCCTTCACCGCATTTCTAATGAGGAGACGGCCTAACGTGAAATTGTATTGGCCACCAAGTTTAATTCTAAGTGCAATCCTATAGAGCTTAGCCAGTACTAATCCAAATAGAATGACTTTTTCCCTTTCCCCAATTAACTATATGTTTAGGTAGTCGATTTGGTATGTTATACGTCAAATGAAGTAATTTGATCATACCATGCCCAACTTCCCCTCATTGATCAACATCATCCAACATTTCAAGCCCGTAAGCACTCTGCTGCATAGGATGCAATCCAGCAATATACTTGAGGAACGACTCAAATCTCATTGGTTCAGAAACCATTTGTAATAGTCGTCGTCGTTGAAGCAACTAGAT
Organism: Viola pubescens var. scabriuscula; assembly: GCA_002752925.1. Lineage (NCBI taxonomy): Eukaryota > Viridiplantae > Streptophyta > Magnoliopsida > Malpighiales > Violaceae > Viola > Viola pubescens. Next base: position 7,283 of record NBIL01152000.1, on the reverse strand, counting down.
TGCGACTGGAGATTGCATTGAGACACCTTCAAACACTAGTGATCACAATTGAGAAGATCACTGATTTTGAATTTCTTCTGAACACCAAAACTCCATCATTTAGTAGGATGATTTTGAAATTAGACGAGGAAAGTCATGGCAAACATTATGAAATACTGACTCAAAATTCCCATAATTTGACTTGAAGAGTAGATATACCACCTCATCCACAATATACCCAATAAAATAAATATATTCTCTGGAAGATAACATCAGTGTTTGTGCATATTGGCAAAAGCCACATGTTTTTGGTGATGCTTGGAAGTTGGTAGACCTGGTTGGTTAATTCTTCCCGCCAGCCAAACGATCTCCTACTTCACTTTCTGTCATATCTTTTTAAGTGGCTCACTATGCAAACATATTTTTCGCGATTGAGTTTGATACTTAATGAGTCAGTGAGCTCAACAACATCGTTCATGTTGGAAGTGGCACAAAAAATTGAGATAAAGTTAAGGTTCTATTGGTTTACTAGTGTTGTGTCATTCGTAGATATATTTGATTTTTTTGATAGTAAATAACTTGCGGAAAAACTAACTAGGGTCACCAATCTCTAATAAACGCAGTGGCGGAGTCAGCCAGTCAGGACTCCATGATTAAGGGATGCGCATAGTAATTATAACTTACTTAGTCACTAAAAAATGGCCCAATGGTGAGAGGTTAGAGAAATATCTAATATGTTATGGTTAAAATATTTGTAAACAAAAAGAGAAATATAAAATCTACAAAAAGAGTTGTGTTAGATGTACTAATTTTTTACATAAATGTATACATGTCATTCCGCAGTAGTTATTTGCTTATATACAAACAAATATAACATAATATAGAAGGGATAAACTCTAATCATTTTTTTTATATATGTTAGTAAAATTATTGGTATTAAAATGTACATAAATGTAGAGGTGTCAAAATGAGTCGACCCCATCCGATCCGTTTATAGCGACCCATTTTTAACCCGACCCATTTTTAAAAAATGGCCTATCGGGTTGGACCCATTTTGACAAGCCTACATAAATGTTAGTACCTCTAGTATATAATCCAACTATGAATATGCACTACGTGATTTTGTTTGTTGGCATTGATTTTTTTTTTAGTAAGATATTCGTCCAAATCCTATAATTTGTTCCTTTCAACAAAAAAAAAAAATCCTATAATTTGTCTAATTAAATTTTGTTAATAAATTTGATTATAAGCACTATAACAAGAAATCCTATAATTTGTTAAAAAAATCTACTTTCTTTCAAAATAATGGGTAATTAAAACAGTCATCAAATTTGTATTTCGGTTCACGACATCAGAAATTAAATTAAGATATATAATCAACACATTTTCAATTAAAATTCAGTATGAATAGATAAATTTTTTTTAGGCAAAAAACTAAAAAATACCCCTGAATTATGACCTTTTATTTAATGGGAATTTTTATGTTAATTTACGCCAAATAGCACCCCGAATTATTACAATTTTATTTAATCACACCCCTACCGTCACGAACAGCTGACATGATATCGTTATGTGCCACGTCAGCCGCCCAACTAATGCTACGTGTGCTCGCCACATCAACAAACTGCTACTCAGACTGCCACGTGGCAAATGACCAGGGGGTTAATTAAACAATAAAATAGTTAAGGGTTGCGATTAATCAATACATTAAAGTTTAGGGTTGTTTTATGTCTTTTTCCCTTTTAACAAATGTTCTTGATATTTTTTTCTAAAAAAAAATATAGACAATGCAAAAAGTCTTGGCTGAAGGGAACCAAGACTGTCCTCTGAAGTTTTGATGGATGGAAGATAGTAATTATACGAACGATTTTTCTTACAAACGAAGCTATAATATATTTATATTTATTCAGAACGATGACATTTTCATAATTCTTGATAGAAAGTGTTAAGAGAAAATTAATTCTATGCATTCCGAAAACGAGAGACATTGATATATATTGCCCCGATGGAGTTGAATAAAATTGGTCTTATCTATTTTCATGCTTATATATTTTATAGCGTTTAAGTGTAATCCAATGAACATTTTTAATGATCAAAGATTCAAAATATATATAATATAATTATGTAAGAAATGAGATTAATTGTATTCTAATTAATAGATATTATGCTTTAAAAAAAACACGTATGGATATATATATAATTACCTTGGCGAGGATTGTTCTAGAGAAGGTTTCGCTATCAACTTTGTTTGCACTAGTAAGTCACACGTGCTGCCTCCTTACATATGTCTTTCCTGGTAGCCTATAGCATTTATATTTTGTATATATATCATTAATATTAATTACTACCTTCCATCCATCAAAACTTCAGAGGACAGTTTTGGTTCTCTCCAGCCAAGACTTTTCGCATTGCATCCTGCATTTTATTTTAGAAAAAAAAAATCAAGAATATTTGTTAAAAGGGAAAAAAACATAAAACAACCCTGGACTTTAATGTATTGATTAATTGCCCCTTAACTTTTTCTTTGTTTAATTAACCCCCTAGTCACTTGCCACGTGGCAGGCTAAGTGGCAGCTTGCTGACGTGGCGAGCACATGTGGCATCAGTTGGGCGGCTGACATGGCACATAACGATGCCATGTCAGCTGTCCGTGACGGGAGGGGTATAATTAAATAAAGTTGTAATAGTTCAGGATGTTATTTGTCATGAATTAACATAAAGGTTCCCATTAAATAAAATATCATAATTCGAGGTGTTTTTTGACTTTTTGCCTTTTCTTTTATCTCTTCTTCCGCACAGTATTTTTTAGATAATGAAACAAATGATATATGAGGGTCATAATTTCGTATTATAATATATACATATAGACTAAACAAAAATTCTGGAATATGCACCGTCACCCCCACGAAATGTGGCTTCGCGAATGAATCATAGCAACCAATTCAATTCCTAAACATAAAATAGCTCAAGCCCATTTATTCCATCACCCCCTAATCACATTTCATCTTTAAAGTTTCGTTTGTCGTATTCATGATGTGTTATCACTAAAAAGAAAAATGTCTTCGAACAATTTATGGTGGGTTTCGCTCAATTATGCCCATATCTAATTGTTTGTTTTAGTTTGATTAGAAAAATAAAAATAAAAAAAGAAATAAAATGAAAACGGTGTCGTGTGTGTTGGCACCAAACCGACTAGAAGTCGGTGTTCGTATTGACTTGGGTTTTTGAAACTCATGATCATGTCATATATATATATATATGGATGGGCACGTGTGCAGAAGAGAAGGATCGGAGCAAAACAAAGATTCTGCCTAATTTATTGCCAGGTCAATTAATTTAGTGAACTAACGAGCAACGGTAGTGATCGGCTGTCAAATCTATTAAATAATAATTAAATACGATTTAATACTGATATACAAAATGAATTGTGCACAGTCATAAGAAATTCATTCCACCGAGACAATGGAATAAATTTTNGTTTAAAATGATGACCAATGCAATAAGAGTAAAAATGGGGGTTTGTTTTGAGTTGGAAAAAGGTTGACAAAATAATAACAAAATAATGTAATTAAAAATGGAACAAGTTGAGAGATTGGTTGTGTTAACAAGTGTGATAAAAGATCCTAGCAAAGGCAAATACAAGGTTATGATTCAAGTATTAATTTATCATTGATGTAGAGATATTCGCTCCTAATTCATGGAGAAGTTATAACAATCAGATACGCTTAGGTTCCCTCATTTCCACCTGTAACAAGTTCTTTAAATGTACGCTTTTTAAAAAACCTAATTAATCTAGCAACCTTAAGGTACACTTATAAAATTTAACTAAACAAATTGATAAAACTAGGGAAAGACTAACTCTAAGCCAAGACTAAGGTACGCTTATAGTCTTTAGACCTAATCATGCATTCACTCTAGTCACAAAGAGCCTTGAATTGAGATCGATCTAATTGTTTGTTTATCCTTTGGGCTTTGTAATCCGCAGCCTTCAGGAACTACTGTAATTATTCATATTAGAGATTAAGATGATTAGACTTAAACCTAACATGAACAATATTAGCATTAAATCAATGAATGGATGAACACAAACACATAAACTATATAAAATAATTAGATCTCACAATTAAACTGAATCATAAATCTTTATTGCCTTCACTAGGAAAGAAAAATTTAGCTAGAATTAAAATAATTAATGATAAACAGAAAAATACAAAATTGCATAAAAATCTCGTTTTCTATGGAAGAAGACGTTGGGAGCAAGTTTGAAACAGAATTCATAAGAAATAAAACCCATAAATCCGAGCTCAGAATTCTGAGAATTAAGGGAGAGATTAAATAATATTTTTCTCCCTTAATTATCTCCAAAAACTCAAAATTGTAAATTGTTCTGATCTAGATCTCTCAGGATATCTCCTTCATCCTCTTCTGATCTTATCCAGACGTTTGAAAAGAGTCCAGAACGAGCCTTTCTTGTTCCCCTCAAAACGCTGCGTTTTGTCCCTTTTCCAAATTCTCCAATGTCTTCGTTCTTCTAGGCCTAGACTAAGGCTTTGAACTCTAGAATTCCTTCTAGAGCAAGAGTAAGCTTTTCCTCTATAAAATCAGTGTTTTCTGCAATTTTCTTCTCTATCTCCTTTGAATCCTCAATTCTGCATAAAGATGAGAAAATGGAACATAATCAGTAGTATCTCTATCTAAAAACACATAGTTAGATAGAGATATTCATCAAAATTAGCGCGCAATCAGGTAGCGAAGTTAGGTCTCAACCATTTAAGCCTCCATCGAAAGGTGATTTGTGGGTCAATTTTGACGAGATTGTAGAGGCTTTTACTTCGAGTTCTTTGAGGTGAACGGTGTTGATACTCTCTTGTTCTTCTCAGATTCGATTGATTAGATTATTTGATTGGTACTATTAGTGATAGTGATGTATGTCAGATAATTCTTCTAGTTGAGAGAGGGGTTGATTGCACTCTAATTGTAGTAGTAGTTTTACTACTAGTTTTCTTGCATCTTCGAATGCTATTCTATTGATTTCAATAGGAATACTTTGATTATCGCAGGAAACATCTTTGGAGAGGAAGGAACACGAAAGAGGAGGATTGAGCACGATTCTAGACCATTTTGGAGAGAACGCATTCTTTACCAAGACAGATCTGCTTGGCCAACCCATCGACATAAAGAGACCTATGAAGCAGAGAGCGAATCAATAGCGTTGGCAGATGATCTTTACCTGCATGATGATGAAGCGTTAATCATGGACTGATCGAAGATGCGTCTTGCTTGCCTATTTTATTACCAAGATTTCTTTTGAGAGAGGAGAGGATTTCAGTTACATTCAGATACAATGTTAGAATTTGATTAGGATTCTGTTTCCTATTATATTTATCATTTTTAGCTGATTTCTAGAAAGAGATGACTATTTATACTCTTCCTAGGGTTTTGAGACGGGGATCCGATTTTGGAGGGTGCAGACTTTGACAAAGGGCAGTTGTCACTAGAATATCTTAATTTTTCATCCCAATTTTCTATATACTTGCTCCTTCAGAAACAAAGGATTTTTATTAATTCACTTGATAGTTTATCGTTGCTTTTTATTATAAGTATGAGTTGCTAAACACTTTGTTCTTAGTAGAGGCATTTAAGCTTGAGCTTGAGTTTGCATGAGACCTAATTGCTTTTATTAATCTCTTATGCTGCATTTAATCGATCTCGTTATTATTCTTAACGTGTTTCTGTTTGGTGTTAGATCTGGCCAATCTAGGATAGAATAAGTAATGCAACTATCATTCTTCTTGCTCATGGATTATTGAATAGGAGGATCAAAGTAGACACATACGCACTAGTGGGATGATTCGTGAAACGGTAGGGAGAAAGGTTAATTAGACCCAGTCCCGAATGACGCCCGAGGATACTAGTTTGGAGTTATCTTCCCCTAGTCGATCATCAGCCAATTTAGTAAACCCTTTACCCAACAAGGTGTTGGTTGGTTAGGCATCATCTCTAAGTGTACCTAAGGTGGTGTTGATATAAGTGGGAAGTAGGGATCAATGGGGTTTCTTGATCCTATAGCAACTCTATAGTTTGGAGATGAATATCCTTGTGTCAATGATTGCAACTCATGTCTCATAGTTGCCAGCCTCTACTAGGAGTTTATTCTCTTATTTGATTTCTGTTTCTTGACCTGTATCTTGACCAAGAACTCGGAAATTTTCCATTTTAATTGTTTTTAGTTCAGTCCCAAAACAAAAACTCTCATTTTCACCTAAGTGTTATCATTGCTCTACCTTGTACAATCACACACGAAATTTTAGTACTATTATTCTCTGTGGATCGAACCTCTTACCACTGTCTGCAATCTTTTATAGGTACTGATAAGTTGTATTTATTTTTGACGAACTTGACACCCGATATCAAATTTTAGCGTCGTTGCTGGGGAGTAACGGATACTAATTATTTTTGTGTTTTATTGTTACTTTTGTAGTCAAATCTAGTCCTAGACATAGAGTAGCAACCACAGGAATTAACTCTCAGGGAGCTGAACCAAGGGATAGAGCCGATTACTCACTCATGCCTAGCTTTACCACCAGCAGAGSGTGACTGGTCTATCAAACCCAACATTATCCATAACATCAAAAAGTTCCATGGTCATTACGGCTTACCTCACAACACCATCAGTACTTGGGAACAACTGTCAAGAGCTTTCTTGAACAAGTACTAGAATGGAACAAAGGCTGGAGCAGTTATAGTGCGAGGTAATGAGTGGTAGCCAAGTATTCTCTAAAATTGATTTAATGAGTGGTTATCATCAAATTCGTATGAAAGAGGGTGATGAGTGGAAAAGGGCCTTTAAAACCAAGTATGGTTTATATAAGTGGATGGTTATGCCATTTGGGTTGACTAACACCCCTAGAACCTTCATAAGGTTAATGAACCATGTTCTTAGACACTTCATAGGTAAATTTGTTGTAGTTTATTTTGACGACATTCTTTTCTATAGCAAATCTATTGATGAACATGTTTCACACCTTAGACTTGTTTTTACTACATTGCGTGAACAACAATTATATGCTAAGCTTAATAAGTGTTCCTTTACCTTGGAACAAGTTACTTTTCTTGGTTTCATTGTCAGTGTAGAAGGTGTGAAGGTGGACGAAGAGAAGATCAAGGCGATCAAGGATTGGCCGACTCCTAAGACCGCGAGCGACGTGCGCTCATTCTATGGCTTGGTGAGCTTTTATAGGCGTTTTGTCAAGAATTTTAGTACTAGTGATGTGCCCATAAATGATTTAACTAAAATGTTCCTT
>NBIL01151998.1:0-11489 GCA_002752925.1 Viola pubescens var. scabriuscula | reverse complement strand
AATTAAAAGATGGAAATTTGCAGAGGGCAAAGGCAAAAGAGGCAAAGGAGTTGGAGAGAAGAATGAGAGGAGAAGGATCTGGAGAGCTTTCTTGTTACAACTCAACATGGTCCCTTTGACTTCAATTTTTCTTATTTTCTTTTTCTTTTTGTGCCATACAAACACATGGAGATTCCAATATTTTTAAAATTTCCATTATATCCAATTTGATCCCCCTTCAAGCTGTCCAAGCATTACACCCAGCAAAAAAGAAAAGAAAAGAATTGGAAATTTATTTACACAGTCTATATGACTCCTCAAAAACGTGTGGGAATGAATTATAAAGAAACCCATTTTGCTCATTTTCCTCTCTTGCTTGCACAGTATGGTTGCTAATTTTTTCTATTTCGTTTTAATTTTATCGGAAATCCTCGAAAGGACTGCTGATCAATTTAGCTTACGCGTCTCTCAATTTAATGGAAAAAAAAAAGACAAATCTATGATTGTTTAATGAGAGAGATAAGAAAGAAATTTGCCAACAAAGATACATCAATAATACCACATGAGCCAAAGAATTAAAGATAAAAACAATCTTGATTAGATTTGAAGGTGATGTATTGAATGTTTAATGAATTGCTAACGCACCAAAACTTGATATGGACTTGTAGACAATATTACAAATTCATCAACAGTCCAGTATATGTCGGCATTGTAGGTGGCTGATTGACATTTTGTTTGCTTCCAGTGCAGTTTAATTAAAATAAGAATAAAACTCATATATAAATATCCTCTTTGAAGAGGGGACTGATTGGTAGAACTTTAGGATTCTTAGATTCTTTTTCTCTACTCTTTTTCTTCTTAAAATCCTAACTTTATATTTATATTTACTATTTCATTTATGTTTTTTTAACTAATTCTGATTCCTTAATAAAGACAATTGAAAGTTTTTTATTCATTTAATCGTAAAATCTAATCGTTCTTAATATATTTCAGTACTTGTATTTATTTATTTATTGTTTGAGTGTCATATTGCTTGTCTTTGATATATGGTCTTATCAACCTATAGTTTGCCCAAGCCGTTAATATCAATCTGAGGGTTTGTCCGGGATTGCAACTAATTTGAAGTCAACATATCGTTGGTCTCAAAAGTTAGATTAATATTTTGGGTTAAAGGCTTCGAGCTTATTGTGTGTGTCTTGCCCAAATTGGTCTTTCCTGCACTTCATGAGCTATTTGACTAAAATCCATATAAGGGTATCTTAGGGGTCGTTAGACAGTCAAGACCTCTTTATAAGCGTACCTTAAAATTGTTTCTCTTAATAAGGAAAGTAGGGAGTCTACGTATACCTGACTCCTATAGCTAATCTACGAGTATGGAATAAAATATTGTTGAATTTATGATCGGATGAATTTTAATCATAACTTGATATTCGTCTTTGCTAGGAAGTTTTCTCTTCTTTGTTTTTTTCTTTATTTTGCAATTAGTGTAATTAGTTTTAACTCTCAGACTCAAACCCCCTTTGTTTATTTTATTATTTTGTTTAAATCTAGTCTTTGTCTAATCTTAGCCTTGCTCATTCTCTGTGGATCGAACCTCTTACCATTATCTATAATTTTTTTTTGTATCTAGTAATAAGTTGTAATTTTTTTTACGGCTTCAATAACCGATTGAAAAGATAGCACAAAATGCTATTTTTAAGAGCACATTTTTCGGATATTCAAAAAGCTAAAAAAAATATTTTTGGACCCTTTTCTATCACTATGCAATCCAGGGAGGCAGTGCACTCAGAGGCAAACCACACCCTCCTTATAAATTTACTGGTTCTGTTCGGTCAGTATATCGCCTGACGCTCTAGAAATTGGGAGGCGGTGGACTTAGAGGCAAGCCACACCATTCCTAGAAATTTGGTGAGAAACCAAATTTAAACCTTGGGCCTGAAGGCTTTAACTAGCTGTTATGTTTTTTTATGTGTCTGGAGCGGTGTACCGGTCCAGCAAGTACATTGCCCTGATGCTCTAGAAAATTATTTTCTTCCTCATTTTTGAATTATCTTTGAGCCTCACTTGTGTCCAACGACCGTAAGCACTATCTACCCTATAAATTCCAAGTTTTCAACCCTTTCGAGACTTAAGAAAGCAAACCCTAAAGTTGTATTCAATTTTTCAAAACTCTCTCAAGCAACGCCAATGTTTTTCAAAACTTTCTTGAGCAAAGTCAATGCTTTCAAAGGTTTCTCTTTTTCAAAGAAAGTTTCTTAACTTGATTGAGTAAGTGCTTTCTTCTTGAGGATTAATTTGCATTTTTCGGATTATAAATTGTTATATACTTTTTTTAGATTCCTCATAATCCACTTGTGTTAGATCTAGGTTTCAATACTTGTGAATGTTTAAGAAGAACCATAATTCTTCTTGGGTTAAGGGTAGTGCCTTCCTTGTAATTGGACATATGATTGAATCTAGGCTTAAATTAGATTTGTGATTAGGCTATAAGCTTGTGCCTAGTGTAAAAAAGCATACGATGGGTTTAAGCTTGAGCCTTGGTAAAAAGTTGGGTAGGGTTTCTAGTGACCATGAACCCATATGGTTAGAAATCCTAGAGAGTGATCTAACGGTAAAGGTTGTTAACTTAGATGTGGGTTCCGTGGTACTTAGTTCGAAGTGGAGATTATTTTAGTGTGTGCAAACCAAAGTCCCTCGTTTGGTAGTTAAGAGAAATAAAAACTAAATATAAGAGTAATAGAACTAAGTACTAAAAAGTGACAATATCATTTTATTAAGAAAGACTTGTGTGCTAATATTTCTTTAACAAGAAAACTTATAGCATTCATACAAATGCACCAAATAGAGAAAGAAAAAATTCTATGTGTATATATACTCAATCTCTTATACTATTCCTTGTGTCATTCTTTCTATCATTCCTTGCTAATTATAGGAATTGACATGTGTCATATTAATATACTCCCTCCGGTCGTGAATGTTTGTCGTTCGGCGACCGGGCACCCGGATTAATAATCCACTGTTCCTGGGTGTGTGATTACCATACTGCCCTTCATTTAACTCGTGTCATTTGCTACGGTGTCGTTGCTCTCTCTAAAATCGAAACGCGATCAGCGCTCAATTCTCCTCCCAATTCCCTCCCAAATTTTCACCCAATTTCATTCCTAAACCCTAATCCCTCCTAAATTTTGAAATCATTCGCTTCAAAAATTTTAATTTTCCCCCTTAATTCGTTGCTATAAGTTCACAATGCTCTCTTACCTCCTATGTTTTTCTTCCCACCTATCCTCCTCCATTTCTACAGCTGCAACATTTCTGTTTTGATTTGCCAAGCGTAAAGAATAATGGATGTCAACGAATTCAATCATATCCATTTATTTCACAACAATCCATTACCTGTGGCAGAGCCATTTCTTGGAAATGATTCACCAGTTGAGCAGAACCTCGAAATGAAGAGGATGCCCAAGTAGAAGACGAAGAAGGTTTGGCCCAAGATGCACTACATTTGGACGACATCAATGAAGATTGTACTGGGCAAAAGGAAAACCCAATACCTGACGTTGGGGTTCCAAGTTAAGTGTATTTCCAACTTCCAATATTCACTTGAAGTTGTTAAACTTTGGCTCTTTTGCAATGATGTTGTGTTGTGATAATTGTAGGTGCAAAACTGAAAAGAAAAGAGCTATGTAATGACGACAGAATCGCAGCCTACGGTATGCTTCTTCAAATGAGTGTGAATGGAAAGCTACGCAAGCACACAACAAGTGAGGTTGCTGAGATTTTCTAAGTTAATATTCGTTCAATCCAGCGGCTGTGGAAAAGGGGAAGGGAGTCCGACAACCACAATGCTTCGCTTTGTAGAGTCAAGAATTGTGGTAGAAAAAGGGTAGAATTTGACTTCAACAAAATTAGAGATATTCCTTTAAGGGATAGAACAACCCTTAAGTCTCTTGCAACTACCTTGGGTGTTTCGAAGTCTTTTTTGGTTTCGAAGTTGAAATCTGGAGAATTGAGGCGCCACAGTAATACCATCAAACCAACACTAACAGAGGCAAACCGTATACAAAGGGTTCGTCACTGTCTTTCAATGGTTGATCCAGACTCACCTCCAGCTGGAAATAGTTTCTCTGACATGCAAAATGTGGTACACATTTATGAGAAATGGTTTCAAACGACAAGGAAGGTGCAGACGTACTACCTCTTGGCCGATGAAGATGAACCCGTAAGAATCATTAAGAGTACTAATTTCATTCCTAAAATTATATTCCTTGCAGCTTTTGTTAGGCTTAGATTTGACTGTGATGGGAATTGTACTTTTGATGGTAAGATAAGAGTGTTTCCACTAGTGCATGAGGTTGCTGCTATTAGGTCCAGCTCAAATAGGATTGTTGGAACATTAAAAGTGAAGCCAATTCAAAAAGTAAATAGGCAAGTGATTAGACAATTCATGATTGAACATATTTTACCAGCCATTAAGGATAAATGGCCGAGGGATAGCCTCATGCAGCCAATTATCATCCAGCAAGATAATGCTAAAACACATATACAAGAGGATGATCTTGATTTCCTAGCTGCAGTAGAGAGTGTAGGCTTGAACATTAGACTATTGTGTCAGCCACCAAATTCCCCTGATTTAAATGTACTTGACTTAGGTTTCTTTAGAGCTATTCAATCTTTGCAAGAGAAGAAATGTGCAAATAACCTAAATCAATTAGTGGAAGCAGTGAAGAAATCTTATTTGGAGTTCTCTGAGGTGAAGGCAAACAACATTTTCATCACTTTACAGTCATGCATGATTGAAATTATGAAAATTATGGGTTCCAATGCTTACAAATTCCCTCATATAAAGAAAGAATAGTTGGTTAGGCAAGGATTGCTTCCTTCTAGCTTGTCATGTGATCCAATTCTACTAGCAACTGCTGCTGCTAATCTTCCACCATTACCTTGTAAGACTGTGTGCTTTTGTGCTTTTTAGTAAATGTAATGTTGAATGTATATTGACATTGAATTGTTTATTGTTATGCAGAAAATTGGGTGGCAGATTGCTTTATTCAATGGATGGCAGACGGATTTGGTTAGTTATTGGACATATTTAGATATGTAGTTTGTTACTTTAGGTGGTAAGTCCAGTAATGTGACTTAGGATTGAAGTATTTAGGTAGGACTCACTGTAATCCATGGAAATTAGCATTTGTTTGCTACTGTTAGTATTGGTGAGAGATGTCACATTACTTAACATTCAATATGCAAACTGAGTAAGTTCTATCTTACAAGAATTGTGCAGGATAATGGGTATTGCATTTTGTCTAACAAAGTTTCCTTATAATTGATGTTGTTTTAATTTTGCAATGAGGTTTGCTTTGATTGAGTGTTGGATAAGATTTTCCAAACGTGTAGGCGTGAAGAGAAACCGTAGCCTGAAATGGTCAGTATTGCACCTGCCATACACTAAACAGACTTCTATTGCAACTGAAACACACAAACACAACTTTTCTCCAGCCTTTTAAGATTCCCAAACCATGCGTCGGTTAACCATTGCGCTGCTTGTATTGCAACCATTAATACACCACTCCCTAACCCTAATTTTCCTTCTATAAATACCTCTCTTCTACAGCAAAAAACTCCACACCACACAGCCACATCTTGCATAGTTTTGATTCATCTTCATTGCAGGTCTGCCGCCATGGATCATGACACCAAGATTGCATACCTCAACTTTGCTGGTCTGGTTGCAACTCATCTCGAAGATGACATTGTCCAGTTGGAGCACAAGGTCCTCCAGACCACCCAAGACATCAACAAGCTGACAAACAGGTTGGAGGCTATCAAACAGGGGATGGATGATGTCCATAAAGATGAAGACTATGAGGGGCTGGCCATCACTGCGATTGATGTCTTCGCTAGGTCTGTCAATCATGTTTCTCTTGTAATTGCTCATATGGAGCAAAAGAGAGCTGTGTTTGGTTTGGCACTAACTAGTATTAGGGCTGCCTCTATAGAACTCAACAGCTATGCGAATGCCATTCCAAGCATTCCCACAGCTGATGAGTAGTTCTTTCCTGTGCTATATGTATGTGTCCTTCATTTTTCTAAACTCTCCATCACATTAACATGTAATGTGATGGTTCCATCACATTAACGGTGTAATCAATAATTTTTTTTGTTTCTATGATGTTGTAGTATCCATCTTCCTATCTTCTCATTTTCCATTAATTTTCCAGTAACAATCAGCCAATAAGGATACAATTTCAGGCCAGTTTAAGATAAAGTAATCCAAACACAAATGAGCAACAACAGGATGACCATAAAGAGAGCAAACATCATAATTTGTCGAAATAGTTAAACAAACTCAATCTAGTTAAAGTTTAATTAATCCAAACACAATGGAGCAAGGAAATGAATTCAATAAACAGGTCAAAAAATCTGAGAAATAGAAATCACTTCTCATTACCACAGCCCCAAAATAACCACTACTGTGGTTGAATTTTACAAAGATCCTATTTACAACCTTAATAACATAACCCCAAATTGTATCTTTACAAGCTTCCAGTTTGCAACCACATCACCTAATGTTCATCAACAACGCAAAATCACTACATCTATGGCTTCGTCAATAGAAAGAGGGAAGTAAGAGACGCAACATTTCAATGAAGCTAAGTTCCTAGGTTGGATCAGTCAAAGTAAACATACTTGTAATTGGGAGCTTGTTGAGGTCGAAATCCCTTTCCCCTTTATACTTGGTTGCCAACAGCCTCTCCGCAACAGATGGTTCGTTCAAGTCAAAATCACGAATAACCTTCTTGGGTGTTGTACGTTGTCTTGACTTCAAACCTATGAAATCAACAATTACTTCAACAGTTGTATTTGTCTCGTCGCTGAAGTCCTCCACAATTTGATCAGCATCATCGACGGCCTCTCCACCATTTCCAATAGAATCTGGAACTACCATGTTCATGAAATCATCAAATTTAGCTATGGATTCCAATTGAGAATCCTCCCAAAAATCKATGCTTTCCATGACCCAATTGGACAAGGCGTGAAGAACCCTAATTTGAAAGGGAGGGGATGAAGAAACAGTGACTGAACTCTGATTGGAATTTGAGTTGAAAATAACGGAATATATATGAGGTCGAGAATGATTGATGCCCCAAATTTCTATTTCCCACCCAATTTTTTTTTCAATTTCCCTCCGAATTTTCGATTGAAATTTAAAAACTTTGGCTTGCAATCGCGCGAGGGAGAGACGAGAGAGAGCGAGGGTTAAATGGTTAGGAATCGGAGAAAGAATCGTTAGAAAGGGAGAACGACATATATTGCCGACCGCGAAAGAATGTCTAAAACGACAAACATTCACGACCGGAGGGAGTAAAATTTTAATTTTATATAAGTGTCATTTATACTTAACCATAACAAAATGCCCATATATCTATAGTCAAATGTTTATAGAAATTAATAATTGTTTGGACAAGCAAGGTTAGTTTTTATTTTATGTTTTTCAATTCAAGATTATTTCCAATATCATCGTTTTTTCAATGTGCATTTTGTAATGTTGTTCTAATGATTGCTTTGATATATCAAAGCTTAATACAAATAAGTTATATTATAAAAAAATTATTAATAAAACCCTCTATGCCAAAATGCTCAGGGGGTGACACTTTTGTACGCATTTCAACAGTAATTTTTTTTAAGTTAATAACTTTGTTAAATCAACAATCCTTAACATTTTCTATTTGTACCAATTTGATCATTTTATTAATGTTGATTTATACATTTCATTAAATCTTACATGATCAATTGACCATATTAATACCATAAATGATGATGAATGTCATAGATAATCATTTTTTTAAGGAGAATAAATTTATTAAATTTACAACCTCTAACATTTTATATTTATAACAATTTGGTCATAGAATAGTGATCGAATAACCTAATTGGCATTGATATTATTCCAATTTTTTAAAAAAAAAAACCTAATTGGCACCATAAATGATGATGGCCGCTATAGATAACCGCTTAAAACTTAATAACATTTGTTTTCATTAAAAATAATAATTATAAAATTATGAAAAAATAATAAAAGGTAAAATATGAAAAAAAGGAATATACATTTTATCATGGATAAAAATAAAGTCAGTAAACTTATGGTGTCAATTTAGTTACTAGATCACGTGAGATTGAATGAGAAAACGGGTAAGTAGTAAATATAGAATCAAATTGATACAAATAGAAAATGCTAGAGATTATAGAATTAACTCTAATAAGATGAGAACTAAGCCGGGAACAACTAGACACATACGTTAGTGTTGAACACGGGTCGGGTCGGGTCGGTTTTAGGCCTGACCCGCTACCGACCCACCCAAAATATAGCGTGTCGGTTCGGGTCGGATCGGTTATCCACGGGTTGGCGGGTTGGGGGTTATATTTTTGGGCCTGAAATAATGGGCCGGGCTTAACAAAAAAAAANNTCCAAAAAAAAATTCTACTACCGGGCTTAAAATAAAAACAGTCTGCCACAAATATTTGATGCTGGCCCAAAACAAAACAATCTGCCAGAATTCAAAAAACAGCAGCAATGATCCAAAAAATATTGTTGCTTCCTAGTTCCTCCAATGAATCAAATTCAGCTATCAAACAGCAGCAAACAACTATCCCAAACTACTTCCTCCAATTAAAAACAATCTGCCAGCAACAATGATCCAAGCTACTTCCTCCAATTAACCAATTAACCTATCAAACAACTATCAAAATCCAAAAAAACCTATCAAGCTACTTCCTCCAATTAACCTATCAAACAACAACAACAATGATCCAAGCTTTGTTAATTAATACCTCAATTAACCTATCAAATAACAGCAACAAAATCCTCAATCTCTCTTTCACGCTTAACACTGTTAACAATAAGAATGCAAAGAAATTGTGTAATGAATGCAAGCTTAAAGTACAAAAGATTAAATGTATAAAAATGGAAAAAAAATGAAGAAACCAACCATGCTATCAAGTCTTAAGCAACAGCCTCCTCATCCTCCTCCAAACTTTTATATATGCATTAATAATAGATAAAAAAAATCAGCAAAAACTAAAAAGTCTCAACAATAATGATGAAAAAAAAATTTAAAAGTCAGTAAATATACTCTTCATCAACATCAAGATCCAAAGTAACTTTTGACGCAAATTCTGCAAAATCAGAAAACATGATAAGAATTCATTAATATTCAAAAAAGCATAAACTTTTGCAATAAGTTTAATGTTACCTGATTCAAGTTCATGATAACTTTCAATATCTTCCAATGCATCATGCAAGTTAATTTGCTCTTGTGAGCAACGCAACCAATTTTGGCAGCAGAGTAACGCTTCCACCGTTGTTGGAGCTAAAGAACTTCGAAATGGATCAAGTATACGCCCATCGGTATTGAAAGCAGATTATGATGCGATCGTTGACATAGGGACATCCAACACCTCTCGAGCTATCAGTGCAAGAATTCGATATTTGTACCCATTGGTTTTCCACCAATCTAAGATATTAAATTTTTCATCACTAATCTCCTCACACCCATCTGAAAGATACCTCTCAACCTCATCCTTATTCTCTACATTATCCCCCTCCATCAAATGCATTCTAAATTTAGAACCCAACTTATTATGCTCATCTTTACCCATTCCATCATCCTCTTCCACTTGAGCAGTATTTGGACTACCACTCCCCTTCCCCTCATCAAATTTGTTCACTTGAGCAGAAAAGTGTTCATACAACCTCACAAAAGTTGCCCTCACTTTAGTTGTCAAGTTAGAAGCTGTGATTGAATCATAAACTTAGCCAAAATAAAATTTGACATATCTCAACTTGTAACGTGGATCCAACACAACATCCACGTATAACAAGAAATTAATTTTGTCAAACTTTAACATCATACCAGCTACCATCCCACTCAACAAAGGATCCTTACCTAGTTACCTCTAGACAATTGAACTATCTTGGATTGCATGTTCACAAGTTCATGAAAAAAACTATTACATGTAACAAACAAAGAACCTGAAAATCTAAAAGTGACCACATAAAACAGCTTAAGGAACTTGATAAAAACTCTTGATTTTTTCCAGTCAAGTGATGTAGGTGCCCCACTAATCCTCCCCGCTTCCTCAAAGTATTTACAAAACCTAACACCTTCCCTTTTCATTCTATCAAATACCTTTTCAAACTTTTCAGCAACTTCCATCATCTTATAGGTGGAATTTCACCTCGTTGCAATATCCAAACATACAAGAATTTGAGTTGAAACTTTTACTTTTTCAGCAAACTTTTTAAAAGAATGAAGTCTAGAAGGTGAAGACCTCACATATCTAATTGCATTCCTAATCTTAAAAATTGACTCATTCACTTCTTTTAAACCTTCAGTAACAATTAAATTGACAATATGTGCACAAAACCTAACATGCAAAAATTCATGTTCAAATATCACATTTTTCCACTCTCGAGTCACACCCTTTAAGTGTATGATAACTCCATCATTGGAGCTTGCATTATCTACTGTCAATGTTAAAATTTTATCTATCCCCCAATCCAATAAACAATTCTCAACAACCWTACCCAAGACCTCACCCTTGTGACTTGCAACTTGACAAAAATTAATTATCCGTTTGTTTAACTTCCAATCATCATCAATCCAATAGGTCGTGAGACACATATAATTGATATTTTGGATAGATGTCCAAGTGTCCGTTGTCAAACAAACGCGCTGACCCTTAATTTTTTCTTTCAACCTTGTTTTTTCTTCAAAATACAGTTTCATACAATCTCTTGCAACAGTCATCCTTGAAGGTACTTTAAACAACGGTTGCATCACTTGATAAAAATACAAAAAACCCGCACCCTCTACGATCCTAAAAGGCATCTTATCTACAATAACCATACTAGCCAGTGCCTTCCTACAAGCATCATTTGTAAAACCTATGGCTTTCAACGTACCAGTTCTAACCCCATCAACAATACCCACTTATTTTTTAGGTTGAAAGAATAATGCTTTCTGATTTTTATCTCTAACAACTCTATAAGCATATCTTTTGCATCTACCATCTAAATGTGACCACAAATTAATAGTCCCTATATTTTAGGACCCCCAAGTATAATTTGAACCACAATGATTGCAAGTAACTCTGCGATTCTTACCCGTAGTCCTTGGAATAGGTGTGAAATATTGCCATACTTTAGATGGCTCACGACTTCTTTTCTCTCCTACGATCACAACTTCTTGTGTTTCAGTTTGATCCTCACCATTTGAACTAGTCGCAATATTTGAACAAGTAGTAGCAACATTTGAACCAGAACCAGCAGCAACATTCATCTCCTCAACGTCATCCATCTGTTATGAATAAAATAATTAAGAAATTTTAAAAATGGATGTACATTAATAAATAAATAGAGACCAATTTATCATAGCAGATATTAGCAATCAAGTTTACCAAGCAGACCCATTTGAGGCTGCAAAACTGTGCAATGTTGCTCCCACGGATTA